>ML108902.1:44716-57785 GCA_003697995.1 Taxidea taxus jeffersonii | reverse complement strand
ACATTATCAATGATCAGGCTTATGCCACATTAAGAAATGTGTATAGCAAGGTGGTGAAGTGCAATTTCATGGAGGATAATGAGGAGGTAAGAAAAAAATCACAACAAAGAAGCAATTGGACATAAAACTACTACAAGGCCACAGGTAAGGGAGAGAATGGTGGTTTGGGGTGCAATATTGAAGCTATATTGAAAATTATCTCTCTATAACTATCTGATGGTGTGATGTGCTATGGGGAAAAAAGAGACATCTGGATGAGTTTAAAAAGCTGAATTATTTAAATTCTATAGTGCCTTAGAGCCCTAAACAACATCTCTAATAAAACAACACAGAAGATGGATGCAGTCATTCCCTCTCTCACCTGCCAAAATCATCACAGTGTTGTGCAAGTTGAGTGCTTCCAACAGTACCTGGAGAGATCAGGAGGATTTAAATTTCACTAATAGATCTCTAGCTCATAAAACATGGAATATCAAGCTCTAAGCACTATCAGTTTATCAGAAGTGAGGGTAGCTGATTATTTAAATATATTTGTACATATACTTTTATTAAATTTTTTTTAAATTTAAAATTTCCTTTAAAACTTTGGCCTGTTTTTTCCTCATTTCCAATATTGTTTTTTTTATACTTGGTTTATTTTATCTACTAAAATCAAATTTTATGGCTTTGCTGGCTTTATTCTTCTAGTTATTCATTCACTAGACCAGCTATTAGTCATACATCAGTTTTGAATTTTCTTTCTCATCAATGTTTTCTCATTAAAATTTTATATTTATTTTATCCAGTTCCTTGGTTTTTATAAGGTTTGATCCTTTTTAAATCTTTGAATGGTTAATTTAATAATCCCATCTTTTCCTAAAATAAATAACTTTAAATGCAAGAAACTTCCTATAAGTAATATTTGGGCTGCATTTTATTAGTTTCAAAATACAGTGCCATTATCTTTATTCACTTTAGACATTTTTATTTAACAAATGTTATTTTATTCAAGTGTACATATGAATAAACATAGATATAATTTTAAATATATTTTTAAATTTAAAGAAAAGGTAGATCATATCAATAAATAGAAAAGGATCAACATACAGTGCTGCCTACCCCAGGGCTATATGAGATGACTCTTTGGATCTTTCCATTTTCATGTCATTATCAGATAAGTGTGGTTTTATTACCTAGGCAATCAAGTTCAATACCTGTCAATAATGTAGGAGATATTAAAGACTACTTAATAACCTTAATCTCAATTGGTTCCTTCCAAATATTTGAAAACCACATGAAGCATCTGTGGAAAATTTACATGAGAACCATAAGTTATTTAAACATGAATTATAATAGATACCAGATAACATTAAATCTAAGTAAGTTAAAATATATCATCATTTTTTATACTTCCCATCATGATTTCTCCTGAGAGATGTTTGCAAGTTATCATTGGAATTGATCAAACAAACCCATCCATTGGGTTTTGCACCAACGGAAGGAGCATTTGTTTTTGAGTAGACATGTAATAGACATCTGCTCACCATAAGTCTGAATGTTTTTTGTTTGCTTTTATTGATTGGTTGATTGTCTTCTTATTCTCTGAATGTGGAACTAGTGCAATGTTACCATGTACTGGTACACTGCCGTTGGTTCATTATTCACTATTGTAGGTAGAGAGAAGGCATTATAACACGAGCATGATCATATGAAGGGTATACAAGGATGGTACAGCTTCAAACGAACCCTGAGAATTAATATCACTATTTTTTCAGCACTATTAAAATGAATTATCAAAATATTTAAGATAGGTGAAGTGAAAAAATGTTGAAGTCAAAATAAGAATAAAGTATTTAAAAAAAATTTTTTTTTATTTACTTGATAGAGATCACAAGTAGGCAGAGAAGCAGGCAGAGAGAGAGAAGGAAGCAAGCTCCCCGCCGAGTAGAGAGCCCGATGCGGGACTCAATCCCAGGCCCCTGGGATCATGACCTGAGGCAAAGGCAGAGGCTTAACCCACTGAGCCACCCAGGCGCCCCCAGATATTTACTTTCAAAAAGACTTTATTCTTGGGGTGCCTGGGTAGCTCAGTGGGTTAAAGCCTCTGCCTTCAGCTCAGGTCATGATCTCAGGGTCCTGGGATCGAGCCCCACATTGGGCTCTCTGCTTGGCGGGGAGCCTGCTTCCCCCTCTCTCTGCCTGCCTCTCTGCCTACTTGTGATCTCTCTCTGTCAAATAAATAAAATCTTTAAAAAAAAAGTAAATATCTGATTTAGAAACATCTAATGTACTTTCAGTATTATCATAGAGAAATAATTTTATAATAAGTAATAGCATGGTTATTAAATATAATTAGTATCATGGTTAACATAAATTTTTTGAAGATACAATCTCTGAATGCAAAGGGTTTAATTACACTCATTCTTAGATATTGTATCATATTGTCTTAAGTCCATTTTAAAAAGAGAGATAATTTCCTCTGAAAAATCTTATAAAATATTCTTGACATGAAAGAAAATCCAAATAGATTGTTTTTGAAATTTAAAAGAAGATAATTACAGGTCCCTTGGAAGTCTTTTTGAAAATAGCTTTTAAAGCTTTCCAGATAAGTAGCAGTTTGCCCAAAAGGGGAATACAGAAATTATGCATGAAGTGGCATTTTATATCTAGGAATCTTTCCTGAAAATTAAAAGCTGTTTGGAGAAATTAAAAGGCTTTGGGGAAATGGGCAATAAATTATAAACATCTTCTTGGATTATGGGGCAAGATATAACATCATTTTCAATTTTATTTTATTTATTTTATTTTTTGAAGAATAATTGACATATGATATTTTATTAGTTTTAGTTGTACAACATTTTCAATTTTAGATGAGTAAATTGTTTTGGAAAAGGACTGAAAGACACTGAATCAAGGTATATTGAATAAAATTATACTTCAGCTCCCATGGGAAATTGGTATTTACATTTAATGTGATATTAACTTAAATTGGCTGCAATATACTCATTTATAATTATACATGTGTGTTTGTATTTGTTTCTGTATTTATATTCATATTTAGGGTAAGATTATTTCCATACTGAAAAATAAGAAATGATGAAAATGTAGGTCTAGAAATTGTAAATAAATTCTGAAAGACACGGGATCAAACTGACAAGGGCAACAGAAGCACATCAAAAAATATATGCTGGAGGGCAATATAGGAATGAGATGGTCATGGTCTTCTCCTCCTCAACCCACTGCAGAAAACAGGTAAAAATCTGGACATAATGCTAAAAGAAGCTCCTTCAAGTCCCTTGAGAGTGAACAGATACTGCAGATTCTGCTAGGGAGTTCATTCTAGGAGGAGGGGAGGGGGATAATATGAGTTTCCATTTTCTGCGGCTTTTAGTCTGGGAAACCATAACAGGACATAATTAGTTTTAGAATTATTTTAAAAACTTTGTTCCCTTTTAGAACAAAATACTTAATCTGTAGGGAAAAGAGCAACAATAACTGTCAACTTTAGGATACTCATTTAAAAAAAAATACAACAGGGAGAAAGAAACAGAAAACACTTGACATTAGAAGAGAGGCAGTTTGAGGTCCAAACCTACACCTGAAGGAGGGGCAAGAGCAATTGTAAAGGTCATAATCCCATTATTCAGGGATAAAGGACTGCCTAAAATTAAGATATACTCAGACCATCAGAAAACACCCCCACAATACCATTTACCACTAGGCTAAGAAGAAATAGTTATGATCCTCCTAGAACAGCAGCAAGAGGCAGATTTCACAGAGATGAGCACAAAGGGACGACAGAAGGCATTGCAGGAAGAATTTGAAGTTTGTGGTGCACTGTGGATAACTACAGCAACAATAAATATCAAACCCTGTCCAATCCCTGATTCCAGAAATTCAAACACCAACACTAAAAGCCTAACAAATGGAAAGGTATACCCATCTCACTGTAACTCATGAAAATGTTTCTCAAAAAGCAAAGGACCAATAAAGACTCTTCAGGAGAACAAATATGGAGAGAATTCATTTCCAGCACATCCACCGCATAAGAAATGTTAAAGGAAGCTTTTCAGGCAGAAGGACTAGCAATATGGATCTGCACAGCAGAATGAACAGCACTAGAATAAATATAAGTAACATAAATTTTTTCTTATTCTTAATTCAATTAAGCCTGAAATTATCACTGTGCAATTAAATATGGTATAAAAGAGTTGTAGATCTATAGCCTATGTAAAGTAAAATATATGCCAACCATAAGACAAAGGATAGGAGTGAGAAGTAGAAATATACTGTTATAAATTCCTCACACTCCATGTGAAGTAGTATATTATTCAAAGGTAGCATGATTAAAAAGGCATATTGTAGACCATAGGCAACCACTAAAAATGTAAAGATTTTGTCTAGTAACTTGACCTAATTGATATTGAATGAACACTTCTCTCAACCATAGCAGATACACATGTTTTCAGTTGCACAGAGAACAGTCATCAAGAGACATTCAATTTTTGGCCATAAAATAAATCTTAACAAACTTCAAAGAACAGAAAGAAAACAAAGTATGTTTCAATAATTAGGCTAGGTACGAATTATTGAAGCTATTTGGAAAATACCATGACTACTTGGAAATTAAAAGCACACTTCTAAGTAACCCAAGCATCAAAGAGGAAATACTAAAAGAAACCCTATTTTTAACTAGGTGAAAATGAAAATACAACACATCAAATTTTCTGGGATGCAGCTAAAATAATGCTTAGAGGAAAATGTTTAGCAGTAAGTGCTTATATTAGCAAAGAAAAAAGGTCAAACAGTAATTTATGCTTTCACAATAAGAAATTAGATAGATAGGAGCAAACTAACCAAATTCAAGCAAATTTAAGCAAAAATATCTGTAATAATAAAGATAAAGGCATAAACCAAGACAGTATGGTACTAGTGAAACAAACACATGAATCAATAAAGTTGAATAATAGAGAGCCCAGAATCGATCCACACTATCAAATGATTTTTTTAAAGATTTTATTTATTTGTCAGAGAGAGAGCGAGTGAGCACAAGCAGGGAGAGCAGCACAGAGAGGGAGAAGCAGGCTCCCTGTTGAGCAAGGAGCTTGATATGGGACTCAATCCCAGGACTCTGGGATCATGACTTAAGAGGAAGGCAGACACTTAATAGACTGAGCCACCCAGACATCCCTCAAATGATCTTTTTTTTTTTTTTTTTTCAGTGTAAAGGGAAGGCAATGAATAAAAAGCATGATCTTCTCAAGAAATGCTTCTTAACAATTTGGACATCCATGGGGTGCCTGTGTGGCTCAGATGGTAAAACGTCTGCCTTCAGCTCAGGTCATGGTCCCGGGACCCTGGGATGGAGCCCCATGTCAGGGTCCCTGCTCACTGGGGAGTCTGCTTCTCCCCCTGGCCCTTCCCCTCCCCTCACTCATGGTCTTTCTCTTAAATGGATAAATAAAATCTTTAAAAAAAGAATTTTGGATGTCCATATACACAATCACCTCAATTCATATCTTACACCTTATGTAAAAATTAATTTAAAATGTATTACAGCCTTAAATATAAACCATAAAATTATGGATTATTGAGAAAAAAATCATAGAAAAACTTTGTGACCTTGGTTTAGGAGGCAAAGAGTTCTTTAAATACAACACTGAGAGCTCAACTTATGAAAGGATATACAAATTGTACTTTGTGAAAAACATTGTTAAAAGAATGAAAGGAGAAGAAGACTGGACAAAAATATTCATAAAACACATACTTCTGACATACAACTTACATCTAAAATTAAAAGAAACTATTAAAATTCAAAAATAAGAAAATAAATCAATTAAAACTGCCAAAAATTTTAAACAGAAACTTTATCAAAGAAGATATAGGTATAGTTCTGTTCACAAGATAAGTCTTTGTTCCTTTAGAAAGATTCTGAAAATTTCCTGAGACAAAGGTGTCCACAATGTGGAAAGACTGAGTATCACAATTACTAACAGTCTCACTGGTTTCATAAATAATGGAAGCTAGTAGGTCTGAAGATGACAGGAAGCCTGGTATGGTCCAATAACAGTGACAATCACTCTGAAGATCTATTAGATAATATATTAGGTGCCAGAGGTGTGTGATATACATAGCTATGGAGTCCTCATGTAGAAAGAGCTGATCAGATTCTGAGAGGACAACAAGCAGCAGAGAGAAGAAAGATAGCAGTTACCTACTCAGCTCTGTCACTTCTAGCAAAATAGCTCTGGCTGCAGAGTGGGTCCAAACCAAGAAATTTACTACCCATTCCAAGATCAAATGGTTTAGAAGCCACTGACTACTAAAATGGTTGTCAGAAGTACAGTTGATTCTGAAAACTTCATTCTCAAATTGTTTTGTATCCTTATTTATGTCTATCTCAAAACATAAAACATCCCGGTACTTACATACTAATAGTCTCATTCAAATTATTTCCATTCATTTGACAACATAAATTGTTGTGTACTATATAACCTAGAAGAGCATACTGAAATCACTACAAGGAAGAGAAATAGGGAATTAATAACATCTGGATTTGATTTGAATTAATCTTAAAGTTCATTACTGTGCAAAACTGAGTAAGTCCTGTTTTTTAGTAAATGGATTTGGGAGTCCTATCAGCTAACATTTAATGGTGTTGGTTATGAGTTAGGACCCAGATGGGTGCTTAAGCTTTAATGTGCCTGTGAATTCCTTGGCATCTTGTTAATGTGCAGATTCTACTGCAGTAGTTCTAAGGTGAGGCCCAAGATCTTGCATTTCTCACCAGCTCCAAGATGATGCTAGTATGTGGAACATATTTGGAATTGCAAGAACCTAGATTATGGAGTATTTCTCAACATTGAGCAAGTCTCCAAAAAACCTTATGTATTCACATACTTGGCCAAAAAAGATGAAGATACTGTTACAGTAGGTCTAAAGGTAAAACCAGGCTGCACTAAATGCAAGAAACATTTATGGCTTTAAACACACAGCTTTTAATCTAAAGGTTCTCTTTGTATCATCACATTAAAAAATCCTTAATTCTAGTCTAGAAAATTTAGTTTAGCGTGTACTAATATAAATAAATTTTAGCAAAAGTCTTTTTAAAAAACTGGGAAAATAAACTTCACACACAAGAAAACTGATATCAAAGTTTATATAAGTGATGTATTTGAAAAAATTATTTAGAAACAATATTAAATCGGAAGATCATGTTCATCACATTATTAAATGGGGAACATCAAATTCCCCATCATTTTATCTTAGCAAATAACAGAGAACATTTTAAAGACTGTTATCTACTTGTCAAAAATTTATTAAATTTTAGGCGAATGAAGATTTTTTAAATTTATTTTTATTTCAGTGTTCCAAAATTCATTGTTTATTCACCACACCCAGTGCTCCTGAATGAAGTATTTTAAATGAATCTCTCCTCAATTTATGGCCACCTCTGAGTTGAGAAATGAAGTTATTTTTTCAGGGATAATTTATTCATTGATTTTATTTTGTATTCTTTCTACTTTAGAATACAAAATAGTAACCTATCATAACTGAGATTAGAAGTGCCATTTCTTTAGCATAATGCTCATTCAGGCAATGCAAGAAAAACAAAAACAGAACAATCACCTCTTCTATGCAATTCATTTGCCCTGTTCATGATACCTTGTAGTTTTCTATACTATTGTTGGGACAATAGTATATAGAACAGAATATAAAACAGAATCGTATTTTCACTTTAAATAATTTTTCCTTCATTTTCTAAGCCTGTTTCCTATTAAACTACTTGTTTTATCTTTAAAATGGACTTGTCTCATCACCATATAATTTCATTTATATATTTTATATATATTATACAATATATACATATCTTGTATATTATACAATATATACATATCTTGTATAATATATATATTGTAATATACATATATATATTATATATTTCACAGCTTTCTTTGTTGAGGTCCCTTGTTCACTAATGGTAAGTAAGCATAGCCAATGAACACTGTGAGTTTTCCAAAAGTATAACTTTCAAATAATTATTTTTTATTATAGCTTCTTTAACAATATTGTCATCTTGGGCCTCTGATTTAGTCTTTAAATAAGCAATATATTTAAATGCATTCTCTATTAATGATAATGTTATTTACTTTTATATTAAAGCAAAAACATTATAAAACATAAAATAAACAATGGAAGTTATTACAAGGTTAATAATATGTAAATATTCAATTAAATTTTATATAATTTCAAGTACAGTTGCATATTTAATTTGTGGCACTGAAATATAACATCACTACTCTAACAATCAATTCATGAAGCAGATCACTTATAAATATATGAGACTGTAAAAACCATAAAAATATGTAAAGTAAAATGGATAAATGAGAAGTTCCTTTTTTTTTTTTTTTACTTACATTTTGCACACCCCAACATTTGGAGGTGTTTATTTGGATTATACTGAATGCTGTACAGTCATTATTTCATCGGTGGGCTCTCTCCATTACATATTTCACAGCTTCACATTTATAGCACGTGTACATTTACATATTATTGCATCAACAACATTAGGTAAATATATACAAACCACTTTTATCCTTCAAGGATAGTGGTATTTTCAGAAACTCTTTTTAAAAAATACTTCCCCATTTCTGAGGCTTTCTGAATTCTCTAAACTCTCAATCAGGTAAATAAAACACTGATTTTACAACTATTTACAAATAATGGAATAAACTCTTGATGCATATGAATAATTATCATTTGCATATAGTTATTTTAGGGTATTCTGACATTCAGCTGATATTCTTAAATGCCATATTCATTTCACCTGCCATGTTCATTGCATATGACATTATACATTGTTAGCATTAAGTAAATTATATAATGGTAATCCATTTTTTCCAGTTAAAGAATAGTTCCTAGTCTAAAATTCTGGGTTAAGTAATATTAGCAATTGTCTTACGACTGGATCCCTCAGAATTAGTAATATGTTAATGTGTATTATCACTTCACAGGAAAAAAATTTTCAGTATTTCCCAAGCATTTCTGATTATGGAACCTATTATTTTATAGAATATGCCTCAAAACTATTACACTGTGGACTATCATTTGCTGGGGGTGGAGGGAGTTACACAGGGTATTGTGCAAGAAATTATGGGAAGACATGCAGATTTTTAAATGGTCACTCATCTTGAAAACTTGAGTACATACCCATTAAATGAATATAGCATATAGGGGTGCCTGGGTGGCTCAGTGGGTTAAGCCTCTGCCTTTGGCTCAGGTCATGATCTCAGGTTCCTGGGATTGAGCCCCGTGTTGGGCTCTGCACAGTGGGGAGCCTGCTACCCCCCTCTCTCTCTGCCTGCCTCTCTGCCTACTTACGATCTCTGTCGAATAAATAAACAAAAAATCTTTAAATAAAAAATAAAAAAGAATATAGCATATTTATGAAACATAAAATGTGATTAATAAAATAATTTATTTCCATAAAATCTGAGATTATAGCATTTCTGTCAAACTACAACTTATTTATCACAATTTAGGAAATGTTTTATGGTAGAGACAGGTTAGTATAGATTTGGTAGATCTTGGGTTTAAATACAAGAATATATATAATTCCAGGTAACACATTTTAAAAGAGAAGCAAACTGATATCTTCTGGGACTAAAGGAGCTAAAATGGCAAATGGGCCACACATTTGGTGACCAGAAATTTTGAGATTGATTAGTGAATAAAGGAGAAAACAGAGTCCTTCCTTTACAATCTGGAGTTAATTGTTAAAATTAACTTCTTGGGGAAATGCGGATTTCTCTGAGAATACTAAAACATAAACAAATTTATAGATTCCTAAAGAGAATACAGATGAAATGTTTCAAAATACACTTCCAAACTTAACATTCTATGATTCTGCAACTCCAGGAATAAAAATGTAAGCTTTCTATTGTATTATGTGTGGAATTAGTCACAAATCTGAGTAGATGGAAATAAAATCAGTTCACAAATCAGCCAAACTTGTCCCATATTTATTTTATTTGATCAATATGTAAATACCAAAGAGATAATAAATATCAAAATCCTAGGAAACCCAATGGCTTTGGGCTTTTGCACAAATGAATTCATTCCTTCCTTTGATTCTACTTGACCTTTTACAAAAGAACAACTAATCTCCAGATTGTTAGGTCTGAAATTGCTCTAAAAATTAGTGTAATTTGAAACAATAGATGGATGGGAGATATTATAATTATCTCAAATAACTAGACCAAGATAGACATTTTAATTTTTTTTTTTTAAGATTTTATTTATTTATTTGTCAGATAGAGAGAGAGCGCAGGAGCGAGCACAGGCAGACAGAGAGGCAGGCAGAGGCAGAGGGAGAAGCAGGCTCACTGCTGAGCAAGGAGCCCGATGTGGGACTCGATCCCAGGACGCTGGGATCATGACCTGAGCCGAAGGCAGCCGCTTAACCAACTGAGTCACCCAGGCATCCCCAAGATAGACATTTTAACAAATGTTGATACAACTAGGTAGCCAGTTAGAAAAACATGAACACAAATCCTGTAAGGTAACATACAGATATATAAATTCTAAGAAAAAATGGCTTAAATCCTTACCACCTGAATGTTTGAGAAAGGTTTGACCATAAAACAAAATGCAGAAGTAACAATGAATAAATTGATAAGTGTGACTAGAAATTTACAAGTATACACTTTCACATTATTACAAATATCTCAAAATCAAATATAAATTTAAAAAACTGGGAGAAATTGTCAGCAAAATATATCACAGACAAAAGACAAAATGTATGGCATATAAAAATCAAGACCATTTTTTAAAAACTGAGGAAATAAAGACTTCAGCTTCTAGTCAAAATGGAGTAAGAAGGATCAGATTTATCCTGTCATCTGAAACAACTGTGGTGAAATTTAAGACTCAACAACATTCAAGATATTGGACAAAAAGATACCAGATACAAGACACTAAAGGGCAGCAGTCACTGAGAGACTAGAATCAACTGAAGTGAATCCATGGTTGTCCTAGATAATATCCTAGAGAAACAGTCTGGATACCAGGGACAGAGGAAGAACCCAGGCAAAGCACAGTGGTTTCTCTGGGTTGAAGAGATGGAGCTAGGATCTAAGGAAATCAAGACATATTCACCAGGCAATTTCACAAAGCAGAGCACTAGAGTTGAAAGAGAAAATGCCATAGATTTCAAGAGCATCCCCTTCAACATTCAGTTGAATACTGATCAGCTCATTTTTGTGAGGAGATTGAAGTCTTGGAAAGAATCATCTGGAAAGATTATAAGAAAAAGAGTTCACATAGGGCTTAGAAAAATTTTCATGTTCACCAGCCTGAGTGGGGGAAAAAACGTGTAATTAATGGGGTAACAACAAAGATACTAAGAGGAGTCTTGCTTCAATGGTGGAGAAAGATTAATCCCATTCTAAACACAGCTTTGACTCCATGTAATAAAAAGTAGGATTCAAATGATCAAACTCATTACTCTTTCCAGGTAATTTAATCATGTTCCAGAAAAACCATTTGAGGATATTTATAGGAAAACAAAATTGCCATACACATAAGAAGACTACATTTACAATGTCCAGAATCTAATTTCGAAAATCACCAGGGATGCAAAAAAGTACAACCCAAAATACTAAATGCAAATATAACCCAAGATGAGGAAAAAAAAAATCAATCCATAAAATCGACCCCAAAAATGAAACAGGTGATAGAATTATTAGACACTAAAATAGTTATAACATATTCAAAAGACTAGAGGAAAAAACTGGACATTTTAAGTAGAGACATGGATGATATTAAAAAGTCCCCAACCAAATATCTTGAGATGAAAACAAAATGGTGAAGATGAAAAACACACTGGATGGGAATAACAACAGGTTAGACATTGCAGATGAGATTAGAGAATGTGAAGAGAGCAACAGAAACTCTCTAAAATGAAACACAGAAAGAAAGAAAAAAAAAGAAATCTGAAAACCATGACCATCAGCCAAATCCGGCCCTTTTGTTTTCATATGGTTTGTGGCATTTTTCCTCTATAACAGCAGCACTGAGTAGCTTGTGACAAGGACTATACGACCCTGAAAGCCAAAAACATTTGTTATCTGACCCTTACATAACAGTTTGGCAACCCTTGTTCCAGCCAATGCACGCCAATGCAATGATAACGATAATGGTAAAAGTGATGATGACAGTAATAATAGTAGTAATTGTAATAGTAGTAATAAACTACACTATTTACTTAGAAGGAAATAAAACATTCACAGACAACATAATCATTTACATTTAAGTCCTACTGAATCTATTTGAAAACTACTAGAAGTTGTGAGTTTAGCAAAATTATTGGGTAAAATATATGTAAAGTTTAAATGCATATCTCTATACTGGCAAAGGACGATCAGAAATTAGAATTATAAAAAGGATACCATATACCATATATGCTTGGACTAATAATCTGAAATACTTATAAATTAATTTGACAAAAACACATTCAATAATTATATACTTAAAACTATAAAACTTTGCTGAGAGGAACTATGACCTAAATGGTAGGAGGGAATTGACTGCAAGGGTCACGGGTGATTTTTTGAGTAATGGAATATTCTATGTCTTGATTGTGGAGGTGGATGCATGACAGTATACTTCGTCAGAACTCATCACAATTGTACACCTAAAAGGATGAATTTTATTGCATTTAAATTCTATCTCAATAAGCTTGTCTTGGACAAATACTCTTTCTAAAAAAGAAAGTACCAAAGAAAATAACAGACACTTAAAAATAAAATATAAAATTAAACCTATGAATGATGTAAACTTATGGTAAAGGACATAAAAATAAAAACTATACTAGTAATTCCTCATCCATCAGCTTGGCCCAAATTCAAAAGTTTAGCTACAGAGAAACAAGTACTCTCATACATTGCTGTTGGAAGGCAAAAGAAATACAAGGATTATGGACAAATTTGGCAATAGCTAACAAAACTACATGTTATTTTTCCTTCTTCACTGAAATTCCATTTCTAGGAATTCACCTTGAAGATACCACCACAATAATAAAAAAAAAAAA
>ML108902.1:19849-39716 GCA_003697995.1 Taxidea taxus jeffersonii | reverse complement strand
TAAGTTCAAAACTTAAAGGAAAATGAAGAATTATAGGATAATGTGCTAAGAATTAGTGAACAAATCTCATCAGAGAAGTAGAAAGTATGAAATAAGTCAAAGGGAAATTCTAGAATTGAAAAACACAATACAAATTCTCCAATGGAATTAACAGCAAATTTGAGTTGTCAGAGAAAGAATCATTGAGCTTCAAAGTAGACTCATGATAACTATCTAACATCAAAAATTCAGGAAAAATAAACTGAAGAAAAATGAAAAAATCTCAGAGACGTGTGGCACAATACCCAGCATTGCACACTTGCCTACTATGTGAAAGTACAGTCCCAGAGGATGAGAAAAAGAGAAAGGAGCAGAAAAATACTAGAAGAGAGCACCTGGGTGGCTCAGCGGGTTAAACATCTGCCTTCCAGCTCTGTTCATGATCCCAGAGTCTTGGAATGGAGCCTCAGGTGGGGCTCCCTGCTCAGCGAGAAGCCTGCTTCTCCCTCTCCTTCTGTTGTTCCCCCTTGCCAGCATGCCCCACCCCCCGCTACACACGCAGGCACACACTCTCTCTCCGATAAACCAATAAATATTTTTTAAAAAGTTCAAAAAAGGAAAAGGAAAAATACTCAAGGAAACAATGGCCAAATCATCCCAAATTTGGTATAAAACAATAACGTCCAAATCCAAAAAATTTAACAAACCTCACCTAGGAAAATATAGGAATGTCACAAAGGAAATCACTACAGACACATTACAACTAAACTGCTAAAAGCCAAGATATAACACTAACAAGAGCAAGAGAAAATTAATACAAAACATACAGGGCAAAGAATATTATTAATGGCTGTAATTTTATCAGAAATAATGGAAGCCAGAAGAATGGTATATTAAGAAGTGTTGAAGGAAAAAAATTAACATTGAAGTAAGAATTTTATGTCCAGTACAATTATTTTTCAAAAATTAAGGTATTAAAAAAGATTTCTACATTTCCAGATAAAGAAAACCTGAATTTGTTACTACCATATCTGTGCTACAGAGAAATGCTTGTGCAATGATCTACAATAGCCAAACTACGGAAATAACCCAAGTGTCCATTGACTGATGAATGGATAAAGAAGACACATGCATGCACATACAGGAATATTACTCAGCCAATAAAAAAGAATGAAATCTTGCCATTTGCAATGACATGGATGGAGCTAGAGGTTATTATGCTAAATGAAATAAGTCAGGTAGAGAAGGACAAGCACCATATGATTTTACTCACACGTGGAATTTAAGAAACAAAACAAATGAGCATGCGGAAAAAAGAGATAGAGAAAATGGCAAATCAAGAAACAGACTCCTAACTATAGAGAGCAAACTGATGGTTGGGGGTGGGGGTTAAACAAGTGATGGGGATTAAGGAGGGAACTTGTTATGACGATCACGAGTCCACTTCTGGTAACGAGATGACACAAGGAAATACTGCTGTACTCTCTGCAGAAAACAAGTATAAAATCGCAAAATATTACTTAAAAATCAGGCACTAAAGAAAAGAAAAAGAACAAAAAAAAACTAAGTTCAGATAACAACTTAGTTGTGCTGTATGGAAGTACTGAATCATTAAATTGTACACCTGAAACTAATATTACACTGTATGTTTACTAACTGGAATTTAAATAAAACAAAACAAAGTAAAAAAAAAAATGCTCGTGCAAATCCTCAAGACTGCCAAAAAAAAAAAAAAAAGGCGCAAAAGGAAGCTTGGATCCAAGGAAGGAATAAAGTCATTGCAAATACTAAATATGGATGTTAATATAAAAGCATATGTACATTCTTTTCTTCTCTTTAAAATAAATGACTGTTTAAAGCAAATTTTGTATAATTATATTTTAGGGTTTATAGTATACATACATGTAATACATAGCACAATAATAACACAAAACAGGAAGAGGAAATGAAACTATACCAATGCAAAGTTTTGATATTTTAATGGAAGTAAATATGTATTTACTTGAAATATACTGTGATAAATTAAAAATGTCAATTGCATAAAGCACTGAGTTATATGCAAATAATGAATCATGGAACATTACATCAAAAATTATTGAGGTACTATATGGTGACTAACATAACATGATAAAAAGAAATGCCTATTGCAATTTTTAAGGCAACCACTAAAAAAAAAACACTAAAATGACATCCCCCCTTTCAATGGTGTGTGTTCCAATCCAGGTATAGTTTATTTCAAAAGGTCTGGCTTTCAGCAGGACAACAGTATGCCAACAGAGACTGAGTAGATTCCCTTCAGCCAGGAGTACAAAGTAACTCACCCATCCCAGTGAAACATCTCACTGCAAATTCCAATTAGATAATGGCTTTACCAGGCATGATGGGAATTGGTGTTCTCAGAAGCATAGCACATTGATCCACTATGAGAGTTGGTACAGTGGCTATTTCTTGCAACTTCCATACCTTTACAGTATTGAGTGTCTTAAAGGGGTCCTCAGTGTGGCATATGGAGTCCTGGCTGATTATTCAAATGTATTAAAGCCTGAGACATTAATACATTCCACCAGGCTATGGTAGTTTTACTTGTTAGTAATTTAATCTACACGTTAATATTACATTCTTCCTTTCTACCAACCCCACTATTTATGGGTTATAGTGGTAATAGAACCTCCATTCAATGTCATGTTCTTTTACGGGGTTTTGTACATCACAACCTTTGCAATGTGACCCCTGGTCACTGTTCATTTGAGGAGAGTATTGGTATAAGGCATTCTGCTTTACTGATTCCCTAATGGTGTCAGCTTTGATTGCTCGGTGACAGAGGAAGGCAAATGGTAGGCCAGGTGAGGTGGCGACACAATCCAAGGCATATTTAGAACCCTCATTTTGAGGGACAAGGCCAATATAATCAATTTGCCAGTCTCTGACTAGTTAAGAGTTCTGGTGGATGGCCCCAGACTCCTGTAGCAGTTGCCGTGGGCATTGTTTAGAACACCCATCACATGCTATTATTGTGCTTAATTCAGTCACTCCATTTCAAGAGCAATCCAGCATTCTCGGCAATATGTCATCCCACCAGGGGCTTTCTATGCACCCAGTAGGCTGTATCTACTGAAAGTTCAGTTGCTAGGGCTCATAACCAGGCTGGGCTATTAGCTATTATCAGAAGTCTAGGGTAACTACTATTTTTTGAAGTTATTATTTATTTGAGAGAGAGTGAGAGAGAGAGAACAAGCAGGGGAGAGGCAGAGGGAAAGGGAGAAGCAAGCTCCTGGATGAGCAGGGAGCCCAACGTGAGCTTGATCCTAGTACCCTGAGATCATGACTTGACCCAAAGGCAAATGCTTAACCCACTGAACCACCAATGTACCCCATGAAAAGATTTATTTATGGGTAGTCCATATATGATAAAAATAATAAAAAATTTAAAAAGATTTATTTATTTATTTATGGGCTCAATCCCAGGCCCCTGAGATCATGACCTGAGCCAAAATCAAGACTTGACCAGCTTAACTGACTCAGCCACCCAGGCCCTCCTAGGGTAATTACTATCTAAAAGTTTCTTTTGTATTAGGGGCCAGAGAGCATGAGATGCTTCTTCCATTTCATTGTCAATTGCTATCATAGCCTCCCCTTTGTGCTCCTCACTTTCTCAGAGATTCCACCTTATAGTCTCCTAACCAGGCTTTGTCACAGCACTTGAAATGTAATCCACAGCAATTGGTTCCCTACAGCTTTCAAAATGGCACACTAAGATCTCCCCCTTATTGTCCTGCTCCCCTATCTTATCCGCCAGTTCTGAAGCCGACAGAATAGTGGAAAACTCCATGTCCTTTTCTAACCACGTCAGTTCACCCGACTTTCTAACTGGGACTTCAGCCTCTAGTTAGGCATCGGTGGCACGCCGAACTGCCGTAGTAGTAGTAGTAGCCAGCCCTCTGCGGCAGGCATTATTTCTTCTGTGCCTCAGTGAACAATACAGTTTCTCAAACAAATAGCTTAAAGCAAGGGGTTGTTTGGGGGCATCCCCATACTCACGTGGCAGTCCACAGGCATACTAACATACAGGCCGTCATCTCCCCACACTGAGATCCACAGCCGACTCGGGTTTTCCCCAGCAAACTCCTTTGCAGGACCCATTGCTTCAGTCTCGTGGAGAGCTGGCCAATTGCCGGTTTGCCGTCCGGGAATTTCTCCAGGGGAAATTTGAAACTGGCTCCCGTATATACAGTGCAAGGAGACCTCTATCAGGAGAGGCAGGCAGACCTCTCCTGATTGGTGGCAGGTTTAATAAATAAGGGAATTTACTTCCGAGGTTTATCTTCAGCAGCTGCAAGGCAAATAGATCTCTAGGCCTGCCCGCCAGAATCTTTAAAGTTTATATAGAGGTCTTCATGGGATTTGGTCCCTTATACTTCCAGATGGCCTCAAGAACATACTACTCTCTCAAGATTCCGTCGCTGAGGGCACCTGGGTGGCTCAGTTGATTAAGCGACTGCCTTCAGCTCAGGTCATGGTCCTGGAGTCCTGGCATCGAGTCCCGCATCGGGCTCCCGGCTCCATGGGGAGTCTGCTTCTCCCTCTGACCTTCTTCTCACTCATGCTCTCTCTCGCTGTCTCTCTCTCAAATAACTAAATAAAATAAAAAAAAAAAAAAAAAAAAAGATTCCGTCGCTGAAATTGCCCATACTAGGGGAATGTTGGGCAGAACCCACACTCCAATACAGGCTCCTCCAACTGCCAAGTCTGGCTGCCAGGTCAACTGGCGGTCATGCCCTCTTGATGACCTCCTCTAACAATTTGGGGAAAGAATACCACTTTCAGTACATGGTATGGGAATAACTGGGTATCCTTATGTAGATTAAGAAATATTGGCTAATAATTTATTTTATTCAGTGGGTTATATTCCAGTATGCACTGATATATTTTGTGTAGGTATTGTCCCTTATTTGGCCCTTTAGAGCATTTCATGGCTCTTTTACTATAAGTGGTAGAGCTGGAAAAGACTGATTTTGCCACCACCATGATAAAAATTGTTTGGGCAAGAATCACTAATGGATTCCATATGTAAGGGAGGACTTTGATGAGAAAACAAAAGACAAACCCAAAATAATAAACATTTTATTTTTAAAACTGACCTGTATTCTTCATAAATGTCAATTACATAGAAAGGCTAAAGCATAATACTAGATTCAAAAACATTAAAGGAACATGACAGCTAAATGTAGCACATGATGATGGAGAGGATCCTGTAATGCAAAAAAATAGAAAATAAAAGGGCAATATTGGGCAGCTGATAGAATTGAGATATCGATTATCAACTAAAGCATTGCATCAATGTTCAATTTCCTCAACTTCATAATTGTATTATGATTTTAAAAGAATACACACAAAAATGTTATTAGAAATAAAAAGGGGTAGGGGCGCCTTGGTGGCTCAGTGGATTAAAGCCTCTGCGTTTGGCTCAGGTCATGGTCCCAGGGTCCTGGGATCAAGCCCCACATTGGGCTCTCTGCTCCGCGGGGAGCCTGCTTGCCCCTCTCTCTCTGCCTGCCTCTCTGCCTACTTGTGATCTCTGTCTGTCAAATAAATAAGTAAAATCTTAAAAAAAAAAAAAGAAAGAAAGAAAAGGGGTAAAGACACAGTGGTAAAGCAAATATGCCAAAATGTTAAAAATTAATGAATCTGAATAAAAGATATACTGGAGTTTTCTGTACTATTACTATTCTTGCATGTTTGTAAGTTTGAAATTATCTCAAAATAAGAATGAAATAAAAAGTTTAAATAACTACATACAAGGTATTACAAAACTCAAGATATTTCAACAAACTGGGGAGCAAAGTTAATTCAAGGGATGGCAGTTACAAAGAAAACAACCAAAATCAAAGTTAATTTTTTAATTTAATATAGGGAAATTATTGACTTATTTCATCTTAATAACATATGAGTAGAAATATGAATATAAGCCTCATGAGAAAGTAAACTTACATGAAAATAATTTCGCTCTTTTCACTTTCCGTAGGGTTGAACAACTCACAGGTAGGTAGATAAGATAAAGATGATAAATAAGTATTGCCAAAAGACATAGATATTTTCCAGGGTGCCTGGGTGGCTCAGTTGATTAAGTGATCACCTTTAGCTCAGGTCATGATCCCAGGGTCCTGGGTTTGAGCCCCCACATTGGGCTCTCTGCTCAGTGGGAGCCTGCTTCTCCCTCTCCCTGCCACTCCCCCTGCTTGTATTCTCTCTTTGTCAAATAAGTAAATAAAATCTTTTAAAAAAATAGATATTTTTCTATTAAATTTTTAACCATTGAAAGGATACTAATAGGTAGAACATTCTCAAGTTACAGTTTATGTCACCGTGCTGCAATGGAACAAAACCTCACCATACATGATTCAATTAAAAGACACCCACTTTTCTAGTTAAACTCAATACCTATCTGTTGTCCAGAATGGCTTCAGTTCATACACAATAGCAATTTTTTTTTTTAAATAAAAGTGATTCTTTTTTTTTTTAAGATTTTATTTATTTATTTGACAGACAGGGATCACAAGTAGGCAGAGAGGCAAGCAGAGAAGAGGGGGAAGCAAGCTCCCTGCTGAGAAGAGAGCCTGACATGGGGCTCAATCCCAGGACTCTGAGATTATGACCTGAGCCGAAGGCAGAGGCTTTAACCCACTGAGTCACCCAGGTGCCCCTCAATTAGTTTTTTGATGCATTTATGTGTAGTTATGGAAATCTTACTAGTTGAAGCCAAATATTTCAATCTTGTGAATCATCATGTTCACTAACAAAACATTTGAGCTTGGGGGTTACAGGATTGAGAATTTAAAAAGAAAGTTTCTAAAAAATGAGACAGAAATAAGATAAAAGAAAATGTTCCTTTTGTCCTCTGGTGTTCAGAAATTATTACAATTAAATTTAGAATTGTGACTGGCACTTAGTAAAATAATGGGGTTCAGATATGTGGTACACAGCCTAAGGTCTAAGGGCATTTAACAAGCGAGTAGAGAAAACAAAAATATAACCAGTATTCCCTTCTCTACACTACACTTACTGTTGACTAAAATTAAAGATCCTGCAGGCAAAATTCCAAAAAATAAAGGAATACTTAATAAATTATTTGAGTGCATGCATATGTGTTGCTGTAAATCACAAAAATATTTTTTTAATTTGGTGAAATATTTATAATAGAATATCTTGTGTTAAAAATCATGGAAATATGTTCTAACATTTTTATCACAATAATATAGGGAAAATTGAAGTGAATTCAGTTCTAATTATAAAATATTGACATTTCAGATTATCGAATTTAGATATCAATATGTAAACCCCTAGGGTTATTGGAGCAAGATCATGTCATTCCCTATGGCAGAGAAGAGTTCTCCATTTGAAAAATCAACTCTTGATGTGCTATCATTGGACCCTAGTAGAGAATGACCATGGTCATTATAAGTGAAACTTATTATCAGCTGGTGTTAAAAGATCCGGCAAATAACAAGACTGAGTGGACACAGCAGAAAAACCCAGAATATGGTGAAAACTATTTACTTATAAATAGGCTCAAAGGTACACCCTCTTCACCTACCTCTTCTTCAATTCACACTTATGGCCTTTTCAGGGTTTCTTATAACCAACTAACCTAAAAATAAAGGACTTGGGCATGAATCATAGATGTGTCCATGTAATATGTTGGCTGAAGCCGAAAATGGATGTTTCCTGCCCTTACGGGTAGTCCAAAAGGAGAATAGTGAAGGGAAATCTTTCCAGAAGTCATGGCTGTGAGCAGTACACTTGATTACAGACTTATATGGAAAGCAAGTTGGCCTGCAGGGTGGATATACATCGACTACTGGGCAGTGGGACTTACATGGCTAGTGGGTCAAAATCTGAAAGGACAAGCACTGAAAGATCAGGGGTAAGAAAGTGTGGGAAAGAGGTATATGGATCTCTATATGGAAGAGGGCACAAATGTGCATATCCTATAACTCATATAATACCAATCCAAGATATACTTCTGAAAAGATAAAATTACTCATCCTGGGGATGTCAGACAGGTACTCTCATCAGCCACTCCAGTGACTTCATTGAGGGTCCATAAAAGGAAGAACTATATTTGCAAAAATGGTAGCTATTGACGAACTAATAGCATAGATTTCTTCTCACTGTGTTGATCTAGCTATTGATCCTACTGAATAAAGAATTTGCCAACAACTGAGACAGATTTTGAGTCCCTTATATGACAGCATTCTTCAGAAAGGTCATCTAGCCACTGTGACAAGTCAATTATATTATACACTTTCAACCTTAAAAGGATCAGTGAAACTCCCTCACCAGATAAAAACTCCAGATAATACTCCAGATAATTCAACAATACAAATGACAAGGACCAGCCAAAGTGCTGGCTGTAGGTAACAATAAAACAACAACAATAACAACAAAAACTCTACAGTGAGTGCTGGGAAAGGGAGATGGTAAGAAATAATTTTAGCCCAAACACCATTTATAGCTCAGCCTTTTAATTCTCTTTAGCCTTTTAAAAATTATTGGAAACACTTACCACCTTGAATAATTGGACCTGCAAATCCCCCTTCCTTAGAGGAGATCTGGATATCAAAGGACTATGAGAAAGAATCTGAGTGGTCCTTTGGGGAAATTTTATCAAATCCAATTCACATGACACCCCTGTTTCACATGGCTTTACCTGCCTCTTGACCTTTCAGGCATCTTCTCAATGGAGTGCTCCAACTGCCACTGTTCTGACCTCATCTCTTAAGACTGTTGGATATTTCAAGGTTTCCCAGAGTGAGGGTCAGGCTCTGACAGAGCATCGGTTGTTCCAGTGGAGCAGAAGCTCCAACAACTATGGCACCTTGTGGCAACTATGGACCGATTCCCACCCATAGAGCCTTTGGCTCTTCCTACAAATTCTAGACCCAAACAAAGTGCCATGCTCTGGATTTCACACCAGTTATTCAGGAGGCATAGGAAAAACAACCTGGAAGGACAAGGGACTAAATGCCTTTGGACAGATTTTTACTAATGAGAGACAATAGATTTGAAGGATCCATAGAATGTATTCTTTTCCCTTGTTCTCCACAGAGGATTATTCTGAGATATAAAAGCTCCAAATTGCCTATCCAAAGACATTTGCAAGATTTAGTAAGTAGTTTTGTTTATAATACAGTAGCCACTTTAGCAATATGCCAGCATTTATTTACCTTCCCCCTCCCCCTCCTTCCTCACTTCCTTTTTCCTTTACTAGTTGTTTCTCTGGCTTTATACTCCCTAACAAAACATCATATAAGCTATATTTTTGAGAACCCAAGCTAAGACATATTGGTATAAAATAAGACATATTTACACTTCAAACAAATTATATAAACCTAAGCAAAAATGAAATGAGCATCTTACTTCATCTTTAGAATTATAGGTAATTCTAGTTATCTATTGGTGCAGAACAAACACTCCAAAACATAATGGCTTAAAAAAAAATTATTATTCTTATGGACCCATGTGTTGATTGAATTCCGGTGGGAAATTTTCATGTGGGGTCTTTCATGTGGTCGTATTGGCTGGGGCTGTAGTTTTGACTGTAGATTTGACTGGAATGGACATACCAAATAGCTCATACACATGAATGGTAGTTGCTGGCTGTAAGATTCCTCTGGGTTCCTCTACGTTTGTCAAGTAGGGTATCTATGTGGCCTCCAGTGGCTTTGGTTTCTTACAATATGGGGATTTGGTGTCTAGAGGGAGCATCATAAGAGTGAGAGTTCCGAGAGGCTAATTAATAGTGTTCTCTTATAACTCTTTGTATTTCTGCGGTGTCAGCTGTTATTTTTCCTTTCTCTGACTTTCTTTATTCTGGTCCTTTCTCTTTTTTTCTTATTGAATCAGGCTAAATTCCTAGAAACATAAAGTCTTCTAAAACTGACCCAGGAAGAAATATAAAATCTAAACAGACTGATTGCAATGAACAAAATTGAACCATTAATCAAAATCTATCAAAAAATAAAAGTCTAGGACCAGATAGATCCATAGGTGAATCCTACATGGATTCACAGGTGTATTCTACTAAACATTTCAACAAGCATTAATAGCTATTTCTTTCAAATTATTCCAAAAAATAGAAGAGGAAAGAACATTTCCAAATACATTCTATGAGGACATCATTACCCTGATACCAAAACCAAATGCACCACAAAAAAAGAAACTGTAAGCCAATATTCCTGATGAACATAGATGAAAAATATTCTCAACAAAACATTACCAAGAGGCCAGTTAAATGATTCATTGGAAACTGACATTGTCTCTCTGTCATATTCTATTAATCAGAGATATAACAATGTCCAATCAGATTCAAGGAAGTAGAGATACAGACATTAATTCTTGATTGGGGTGTAGTTTGTTCACACAGCTTTATGGAAGAACATGTGGGATAAAAGATGTGGCTAACTCTAGAAAATGTACTCTGCTACAGTGCCATTATCAATTTGTAGCATAGATAGGAACAAAAGAGAAGAGGGGTATAAAGCAATAATTGAGCAGTTTTCCCTGCTATAGACATTTACAACAAGAGTGGGTATTTCTTTGCCTTAAAGATTCTGTTATATACCGAAAAAATGTTTACTTCCTACTCTGTAGTTTTTCCTTTTCTGGCAATTCTCAACCTTAAATTTATTTCTTGGCTTTTAGCACACTACATAAAGCAATGCTATTTATAGCTTTACCATGTGATTATGCAGATTTTGCTTGAATATATCCATCCATGAATTTTCACTCCTGATAGAGATGTGTTTGAAATAAAGTGTATTGAAATATCTGGACATAGGCTGCAATCATGAAGCATTTTACATTTCTCTCTTGACAAATTTTGACAAATTTTGTAAAACCTTCACTTCATTTGGGCTAGCTTTTAGTCTCCAGTTCTTACTGGAGTGAAAAAAGTGATAAATTCCTTTGATCACTTTAGTCCCCAATACAGTCAGTCTCATGTAACAATTTATGATGTCTAGCCCAGTGTGATAACCACAATTTCAAACTTCATTCACAATTAATGCTTCTCTCCTTCAATCTGGACTGGTGGAAACCTACATGTAGAAAAGGGCCATAGTGATCTTTATTTCCTCTCCTAGACTCTCTTTCTCTCTTTCCTCAGTTTGCTAATCTGAGTTTCTGACCCCTCCTAGTCAAAACTAGAGGAACAGGAAAAGTCTTACTTGACTGGTACTATCTGAGCTGGCCTCAAGTTTTTGAAGGCTGATTCTTTCACGGAGAAATTTTGTGGGATGTGAATAAGGTCTTCTTTGCCAGGGATTTTTTTTCCCCTGCAGCATCCTTGATGTATGTAAATGTGACTTTTTTGCCTGGTCATTTATAATACTCCCCTCAGTCCATGGCTAATCAGAGAAAATTTTCTACACTCTTCCTGCTGAGGTCTCAAGTTTCCATGTAGCCCTCTTGTTCCAGACTTGAAAGGATCCAAGTTCAGCTTCAATACGGCCTACACATAGGATCATGGTAAATAGGGCCAATAGCCCACTCTCATTGTTACTGTAGATAATTCCCAATGGCAGTCCTCTACACTGTAATCAAGGGTTATAGGAGTCAGCCTCTTGTCATTTAGATTCTTTCTGATTTTAAATTTTTTAAGATTTATTTATTTATTTTACAGGGAGCGAGTGAGAGAGAGAAAGCATCTCTAGCAGATTCATGACTGAGCATGGAGCCTGACATGGAGTTCAATCCCATGACCTAGAGATCACAATCAGATCTAAAACCAAGAGTCAAATATTCAACCAACTGAGCCACCAGGTGCCCCTTTTCATTTAGATTCTTGTGATCTCAGTCCAGTGTGTCTCCCAAACTCCAAGTTTCTTTTACTTAATATGAAATTGAGAAAAGGAGTTGAGGCTAAAATCCCAATATGTGCTTACTGCACATCTTCTCAAACTAAATTCTAAGAATGGTTTCAACTATGGTTTACAAAACTTTCTTAGTTACCTCTTTTATGAGTGCTGCTCCACGTCCAGCATTTTGCTTTGGTTTGGAAAGTGAAAATGCTTGCCATCTATTGTTTTATGGCAAAGAAAGTCTCAGACTTAGTTCTTAGCCTTTATTTCTAAATCTAAAGTTAAGGAGAAAAGTCCCAAGTTAATAGCCTGTACATAAATAAAAGTGAGGAGACAGAAAGAAAGAGATAGCTAACATGTCAGTGAAATGTCTCAAAGACTGTCCTCTGAGTCTACAGTCATGAAAATCAGCCACCTAATGTCTACTGTGGTACATCTGAATACCTTTGATTTGAGGAGTAGATAATTTAAATAGTAGATACATGTACTACAGTTGTATGAAACATATTATAAAGCACATATAGTATCAGTTCCTTAAGAGTTTGGTTGGTAAGTATCTATCTCATATAGAATGCTCATTTCTAGTACATTTATAATATTTAATTTTGTATTTTTAATCTAGGAACCACACCCTGGTCTGAAGCCACCCCATCACCCTATTGCTCAATTTATTGCTAAATCTTCCTACTTGCTCTGCACTGAATGTGATTCTGTGTAATATATATATCTAGATAGATATTGATATATGTATTTATAAATATATTTATAAAACAGATATACTTGAATATATATAAATATATATCAATATATATTATATCTTTCTTATCAATATATAGTATATCTTTCTTTTTTTAAAATATTTTATTTATCTGTTTGACAGACAGAGATCAGGCAGGCAGAGAGGCAGGCAGAGAGAGAGGGGGGAGGCAGGCTCCTTGCAAAGCAGAGAGCCTGATGTGGGGCTTGATCCCAGGACCCTGAGATCATGACCTGAGCCAAAGGCAGAGGCTTTAACCCACTGAGCCATCAGGTGCCCCTATAGTATATCTTTCTCATTGATATACTATATATTGATATATATATGTATATATATGTGTATATATATGTGTGTGTATATATATATATTTAAGTATATCTGTTTTATAAATGTTAATGTTCATATACTTGTGAGCAGAAGCATATTCTTTTTTTTTAAGATTTATTTATTTATTTATTTGTCAGAGAGAGAGAGCACAAGAGCAAGCACAGGCAGACAGAGAGGCAGGCAGAGGCAGAGGGAGAAGCAGGCTCCCTGCCGAGCAAGGAGCCCAATGTGGGACTTGATCCCAGTACACTGGGATCATGACCTGAGCCGAAGGCAGCCGCTTAACCAACTGAGCCACTTGGGCATCCCACAGAAGCATATTCTATGCCACAATGGAATTCGATAACTTTCAGATAATATTAGGTAGACTTTAAAAATGTAATTCATATGGTAGCATCAAATATTTACTAAAGCTCAAAATCATTTTACTTAAATAAGTAAAGAGACTTGTTAATTTGACTAAATCTCACTTAGTTATTTATGCATCTTTTTCAAGGGTAATTTGAGGTTTTATCCCTTACTATCACATTATCCCAGCAGATAGCTTGCAGCTATAACTCTAAGTAGAATGTTGAAAAAACTGGAAAATATTCAATTTGTTCTCCCTGCATTTTACCCTTCCCTGTAATATATCTTGATAATAGTAGGTTAGTACAATAACACAGAGCAATTTCTCATTGGCTAAATATTCAGTGATTTGTGGTTTCAGACTTTTTTTTTTATTATTGAATAGACAAATTGGCAGATGCCTATAAGACATCTATTAGTCTTACAGTCCTAATGGATAGAAATAGATTTTCCCTACTTAAGCTAATAAAATACTGCATTTTTTACATGCTTTTATTTATAGTAAACTCTGATGAAAATAGTTCTTGTCCTCTTATCCATCTCTTCTTCCCTGGCTCATAGATCCTAACAATCTGTGCTACTGCTCCCATGTGGTTGTGTCTTCAGAGTGTCTGGAAACTTCATGGGGCTATTCCTCAGAACCTTCACCTCCAGGAATCACACCCAACGTTATTTTTATCCTCAGTCTAAGGTTGTTTAACTACCCTGAGATCCCCTTCACTCTCTACAAACAAAAACAAAATAATTTTTTTCCTAAAATATACTGTTAATGAAGGAATTGCAAGAGTAACAAAGAGAACCTTATTTCATTGCTATCACATGTAATTTGGGCCTCTGGTTTTTTCTAGATTATATGGAAAACTTTAAAATGTATTAGTGAAAATACTCTTACAGCACTGTGATTACTATACTAGAGGTGATGGAAGAAAGACCTGACTATGAAATGAGAAAAAGGCTAGACTGACATGCCATGCTTGACTGTAGACCTTTAAGCAAGTTGCAGTCTTCTCTGTTTGAATATCTCCAAGGGAGATATAATGAAGGGGCTGTTATGAAGACTAAAATTCCTAACATGGAATACTACCTAGCTTTTAATAGGTGCTCATAAATTGCATATTTTATTCTCTTACATAACCCTTCAAATATTCCCCCTCCCACACACACTTTTTTGTTTTGTCTTGTGAATGGGAAGAATACTATTGAACTTTTATTATTAATTTCAGAGCTGCCTGACCTCAGACTAGTTTTAAGAGCTATTGAGACAAGTAAGCAGTATATATTCAAAGGCATCTGAACCTCTTCTGAAATTGAGGTTTAAATGACACTATCACAGCACAGCAGTGAAGTGGTCCGCAAACCCAGTAAAGCTCTAGCGAAGTTCCATTTTATTTAATTTGTTTTCTGTTGCAACACTTCAAGATTTTACAGGAAGGTGTTGCTTTTTTATAAGCACTCAAAACTTGTAAAGCTGACTGTAGCTGGGCAATAATAAATAAAGTGCCTAATAAAAGATTGTGGAAATGCTAAAAGTGACATTTTACAATAAGTAGAAAAAATTGAAGTGAAAATTGTGGAGTAATTTAGAGTAAATGTATTCATACATTTGAGCATTAAAGCCAAATTAGAAAGATTTTTTTCAAAACCTCTAAGGAAACAGAAAGGGTGACTTATGGGTATCATTTAATTAAAAGCTTGTCCTCTGAAGTCATACTGATTTATCATTTCCTAGCCCTGGCACATGTATTGAAAAAGACAAATAGCTTAGTGCTTTCCTGCTAGAGCTCCTCATTGCTGCTGATACTTGTACACATAAGAAACAATGAAGGATTATTTAAATCTAAAAATCATTTCCTAACACACAAGCCGACCATGGAAAAGATATTTAAGTATGTCATATTAAGAAACAATTTTTCCTTATCAATCATATTTTCCCGACAGACATAATATATGATAATACATTGCCTCGATTAGATTCATAATTTGTCAGAAAATATCTATTTTTAGAGTGCCTAAAAATTCAATTCAAAACCACTAAAATAAACACTGCTTAATGAAACAAGCAAAAAGCTCACTTATTATTTTCCAAAATAATATAGCTGAAATTTTTTCACATGGAGTCCTATTTATTCTGACAGTCATTAACTAAGGAAAAATATATAATTATAAGCCCTGGCCCAAATGGTACCCTCAAAATCCTTGTTACTAATGCAATTTTTACATGAGTATATAATACACAAGTGTGCATACACATGAGGGAGAGGTTTATTAATGACACAGAATTCATTGTACTTTACCTTCTACCACATCAGTACTGCTGTGTTTACTCAGCTACATTATGAATATAGCTAAGAATCCATGGATCTCCCATCAGGTAATCCTAGACATCTATGGACTACTAACTCCTGATGAAATGTCTGCAATGGAGATAAATTTACAAACTTTTTACAGATAATTATTTAGTATTTATTATATGCATTCTCCTTTGTTATGCAGAATACAAAGAAATAGAAAAACTTTCCTTTAAGGAACCAAAAAAAAAAAAGTAACAACTTAAAAAGCTAATATACATAGTACAAATACTAAATATCCAAAAAAAGAGAAAGTACATACTTTGACGCCTTAAAAGTAACATAAGTCGTAAAGTTATTAAGAGTTATGTGAGATAGAAGAAAATGGTAAGAGAAAGTTTCCCTGCGGACATGGTTTAAGTTACTCAGTTCTTACCCCATACCACTGATTCTTTCTGATCAGTGACCCCCTCATTTCTGCACCTTGGCCACTCCCATTCCTTCAGATACCAAGCCTTAGTTCTACAAATAATAGAATGTCTAAATATGACACCTTCTGTCTAAAATTAGGAAAGAACTTCCATGTCTCAAAGTGAAGTGCCAGATCATCAAGGTCAACTACACAAATATCTAAAAATATCTCACAATCTTTGGTTCAATAACCACCCTAAGAGTGTAAAAGAGACTGAATGGTATTAACCAAATACCATTGGGAATTTATTTGTTTGGGAAACGTTTGTGAGATTCTGTTACATTTTTTCTTCCCCATTCTACCTCTAGCCTCATGTAAAAGAGATGAGGACGTTTGTGGATACCAGAGAACATGATCCATAACCCCAGCAGTACATGAGTTACAAAAATCGGAACAAGAACTAGGTTGGAATTTGTGCACGACTAGCTTTTTTGACAATGAAGGAGCAAACGTGAGATGGCTATACTGGGACCAGCTTGTCTTACCATGGTTGGTTAGGGATAAGATATGATCACAAAAGGAAAAAGAACTGTTCTCAAGGAATTATAAAGGGAATTTCCCCTAAGACAATTACCTGCAGGAGCCAGAGGACCTTGACAAAGTGAATATGGGTGAAAAGGACCACAAAAAAAACAAAAAGGTAAGCAAAGCCATAGGCAAAGAAGACATTATCTGAATTAAAGGAACTGAAGGTAATAAATCCCAAGTATCAAGGAGTTTCCTAGGAACCCAAAAAAGCCCTCTACAAGAGAAAGGATCAGTTCTCAAGACCCATCTCACACCCAGAGGCTCCCAAGTGCAGAAAGAACTGGTGCTAGAAGATAGTGCCAGTCAAGTATCATCTTGCTTCATGACCCTTGACTCCCAGCTCCAGATATAAGGGATCAGAACACACAGGTTGCTGATGGAGAAGCAGAAGACAAAAGTAGAGAGCAGATGAAAAGTCGCTGTATTCCTTTTAGCACATGGTAGACTTCTAGGCTGGGAACAGATCTGATCTGAGAAAGGAAGAGATTCATTCTTTGATGAAATTTAGAATATTGATTATTAATCTGGATCAATCATTTAAAATTACTGAAATACAAAGGTTATCATGTCTAGAAATTAGTAGATTATTTACTATCCAAGAGTGGTAAAAAGAGTTGGTGGTTTTTTGTAAGAGATTTCCCTAAGACAGTTAAGAAAGTAATCCCATGCAAGAAGACAAGATGTGTGAAAGTCAAATTATTTTCTGTTTGCATGCAGCAGAGTTCTATTTTTTATCAAAATGAGTATTGCATATATTTTCAGCTAAGTAAGGATTCTAATTTGAGACTCTTGGCAAAGACCTGGGAGAAATATATCACTTGATACCTCCCCAAAATCCTGAATGCCTTTCATATATTCTGGTTATTTCTAACTGAATTAAGAAACAAACAAAATAAAGACAATACTAATGTAAATTTCCTACACATCATCTCTCTAATTCATAAGCAAGAGTATGCTATTTTCTGGGTTTTTCCTTATTCCCACTATCTTCCTATTACATGTAAATTAGATAGATTTTTCCAGAAGTTCAGTTTTTGCATTATCTTGGCCTGAATACTTTCCTTGAATTCCTGAATATTTTAAGGCCAAAAGCTAATTCAGTTTTACATAATACAATTGGCATAGAAAAAGACAAACAAATTATGAATGCAAAACATATTTTACATATGTTTCCTAGACTATCTTTATTTTTAAATGTTTAGTAATATTAGAAGTTGTACTGTTCGTTAATCTTGACAGTTAGTTATCTTTATTCATAGGCATAATCCAATAGGCTTTTCTACCAAAATAAAAATTCCTTTAATTTAATTTAGCTGAAGCCAATTTAATTAGGCAATTGTCAAAGACTAAGCTTAACTTTATATAAACAAGGTGTAAACTCCAATGAGGTTAGCCTCCCAAGAGCTTTCTTGAAGTTTCCCCTGTTACATTATCACATCCTGGGAAAAAATTTTTCTCTGGCCTTTAACTTTTCTTCACCCACTAATGAAAACAAAAGTCCTATTTTCAGCAGGCTACAATATCCCAGAGAACAGTTTAAATATTCTAAACTAATGAATTATCACAAATTGCCCCCAAGATTAGTGGTTAAAAACAGTATTTGTTATTACACAGATTCTGTAGGTCAGGAGCTTTGATACATACTCTCTGGGTCCTCTGCTTTAGAGTGTCTCACATACTGCAGTCAGGAGTTCCATCAAAACTCAAGTCTTCACTAGGCTCAAATGGAGAAGGATCCATTTCCAGGTTCAGTTATGTGGTTGTGCATAGATCATTACCAAAATATGCAACTTATAAACACAGTTTCAGAAATACTTCAATTACAGGAGAACAAATATTCAAAAATATTTACATGATTTTGATCTCAAGTTATATAAATAAATAATCATGTTTGTTTTTTTTAATGCAGCATGTAAACAGAATTTTCAGGAAGTCAAAATATAAAATGCGTGGATGAAAATTTTTTGAAACGGAAGTTATAAGAAAGGTAATTTTAAAAGATCTCTGCTTTTGAAAAGTTTTAGTTAATATTCCTCCCCAAGCACTACACCAGCATGTTAATTCTGACAAGTAAAAATAATGGGTTCTTTATTCATCAGCCCTTGCTGATTCTGGCTTCTTAGAGAAAAAGCAGAATGACTTGTTAACCTTAGAATGTTCCATTCCCTTACACTTCCACATTCACTTCAAGTACTCTAGGATAAAAAGGCCAGTCTGTGGAATAGAAGAGAAATAAACTGAAAATATAAATGGAACATGGGTGATTTTAATAGCTACTTCACACCCAGAGACTACCTAACTCCATCTAATGGTTTGTCACACTGAATGCCTAGAATGGTGTGTAAGAAGTATAGAATTTTACTGTTATACCTACTTCTATCAAGTTTATATGTCTCTGGTTATCTAGGAATATGGAGCTTATATTGAGAAAAGGAAATAAGATGTATAGGAAATATGTCATTGTGAATGTGAAATGATTTAGAAAACTAAAAGATCATAATTAAGAAAATATCACCAATGCCAAAATGCTGAAACTAGGGATCATTTCAATATTATGTCACAGAAATTCAAAACATGTTGCTAATGTACTATATAGATAATGCAAATAAAATATGTAAAAAATTACAAATAGATAAGAACATAAATAATGTCCAAATTAAAAGAAAACCCTGTGAAATTACACAAAATTACTTTCCCCTAAAGTGGAACATTATGGTAGGAATAGGAGTTTTTTTTAATTTTGTTTTGCTTTTTTGAAGAAAAAAACAAAACAAAACAAAACAAAAATAGAAAAATTGGAGCTCTACCTTTCTTCACCCACTTAGAAAAATAAAGGTGTATGGTTAGTATAAATCCTCTCTTCTGAGAGCAATTTAACTGTTCTGTGTTCTAACTAGGAGAATTGGGAAATTGGGATTTTTCCTATAAGGAGACCCTTTTCTTATTCATATGAAAAGTATTCTAGCAGCCTCATGCATAGAACAGGCTATCCCTTGATACATTCATTCCCTCATTCATTCATTCATTCATTCATTCATTTATGTCCGGTCGTACAATAATTTGAAGAGATACACCAAAATCTGAAGGACATCCATTCAAAAGTAACAAATTTTTGTTCAATTGGGCAAAATTGCCCCCAAACTTCTTTACTTCCAAGAATCATACAAAGAAAAGGTACAAAAACAAAAAGGTTTCCTGGGACTTTCCATGGCCCCACCCATTTGTCTAAACCATGTAACTAATTATCCTTAACTTACAGAATTTCATCACAACCTCTAACTAGAGGATTCAAGGTATATTCCAGTAAACA
>ML108902.1:0-19449 GCA_003697995.1 Taxidea taxus jeffersonii | reverse complement strand
CAGTTGAAGAATAAAACCAGGAAGGGACACCTGGCTGGCAGTACAGCCAGCAGTACAGCATGCAGCACTTGATCTCAGAGTCATGAGTTTAAGCCCCACATTGGGTGTAGAGGCTAGTTCAGAAAGGAAAGAAGGAAAGAAGAAAAGAAGGAAGAGAAAGGGAGGGAGGAAGGGAAGAAGGGAGGAAGAAAGGAAGGAGAAAAAAACTAGATGATGAATCCCTGAGAGAGAACTGGACAACAATTTTCTTTTTATGGCTGTTAATGCTTTTAATGGAGTGGGTACAAAATGCATCAATGCAAAAGAATGTTTTACATACTCATTAGCATGGTGATGAATGTAAAATTAGATATACATCCTAAACCTCAAAAAACTACGAAGTTTCCTGCAACCTAAGATGATGGAAAAGCCTCCTTAAGTTCATGCCATCTTTATTAATAAAGTTCTAAGTGGTATTGGAGCGAGGCGCAAAAAAAAATAGAAGGTTCTTTTCAGCTGTGGTTCAAGAAGTCTATCATGAGTGCTATCAGAAGCGATAAATAATGGGTTCAGTAATATAGAAAACCAAGTCAGAGATGGGAAGAAGACAAAATCACTTTTAATGCAAATTAAATGGAATAAACGGAAAAGCAGCTATGGAGGAATTACCAAGTCCTGGAACACTGGGACAAAGATCTAACATCAAAATGATTTGGGTGACTAGAGAAAAGAATAAGTAAAATGAAAGCAATAAAACTGTATTATTTGCATCTTATTAAAAAGATAAAATTATAAAATATTTTAAAATTTTGTTATTATTTATTAAATAGCTGAATTGAAGAAAAAAATGAACATGTGAATCCAAGGGGATCTCACATAACCAGAAAAAATTAAATTTAATTTAATTAAAATTTTAATAAACAGCAGAGTAGAATCCAGTGATATTACTAAATTCCTAGGATCAAACATATCATGTCAAAAAAGACAGAAAAAAGCAGTCCACTTACACAACTTAAACACAAAATCAAACAGCTTAAAATTCTCTTCAGCATTTTTAGATATGTGTTATTGTCTATGTTCGAAGTCAACAGAAAAGAATGTTCAAGGTTCAAAAAATGTATCAAATATATTTGAAGGTATCATTCAACTAAACTTATTTTGATTAATCAAAGTGATGATTTTGTCAATGGGGAAGAAAGTCTTGCAATGAAAGTCCTGACAATGAATATTGACTCAAGGAAAAGATAATTAAATACAAATAATTGTCACTCTCTCAAAGCTCTGTAAGATGTAGGTTAAATTAGCCTTCCCAGCACCTCTACTCTTCATTTGTCATTATCTGTTATTTATAGACTCTGTGGAGCAGGCTCTGTGATGGGCCCCTGTTGGTGGAAGTTGAGGTATGTACCTATGTGGCATAAAAATAATACATTTTCAACATTCAACATTAATAATTTTCCCTATTAATCATTTCTTTAGTCATTGATCATTTCTTTAATATGTTAGGGAGGCATTGTCATTTTCACAGGTTAATTACTTAATATAACTATTCTTATTCTAGAATTATCTAAATGGTAGAGAATTTCATTTTAAGTGGTATAGAAACACATTTAGAAATAAAGAAATAGCCTCTCTAGATGTAGACGTAAAACGAATATTAGGAAAATACATATTTTCTTAAAAGAATGCTTACCAGGGGCACCTGGGTGGCTCAGTGGGTTAAGCCTCTGCCTTTGGCTCGGGTCATGATCCCAGGGTCCTGGGATCGATCCCCACATCAGGCTCTCTGCTCAGCGGGGAGCCTGCTTCCCCCTTTCTCTGCCTGCCTCTGCCTACTTATGATCTCTCTCTCTGTCAAATAAAGAAATAAAATCTTAAAAACAATAATGCTTACCAAATTATGTCATTAATTACATACTATCATTGTACTACTTGTATGTCTGTATATGTGCATTTTTTGAAAAGCATAAACTAATAACTCTTGGATAGTTTCCCTTCCTAAGTACAGTAATTATATTTGTACTTAATTCTGAGTTTGTTACACATAATATTTGGCCAAATATGATTATTTATAGTCATTTTGACATGGGCTTAGCATCATAAATATTGACTGTGCAAGAACATCGACCATATTTGCCTAAAATATGAGGATTTTCATCCAAGTACAAGAGAATTTGAAATTAAAAATATGCAAAATTCTCATGCAGTCCAGGATCTTCAAATGGATGTGACTTGTCATCATTGTCAATGCACTCAGTTTAGGCATTGATTTCAAGACTCACTCTCTATCTACTATGCATCAGATTTTAGTCACTGCTATAGGCAATCAAATTATAATAATCAACCTATAAACCAAAACCAGAATGATAATAATCCTGTACTATCTAATCCTCTTTCCACCTCTCTGATATTTGTTTTCTGGAAACAAACAAAAACAGAAACAAAACACCACACCGCTAATCCCTGACAATAAAAATTTTCTGAAACCTCCCTCCATACTCCTGTACCCATCTATTTCTCCCCTAAGAATCCTATAATCATATGGACTAAAATGACCACAGAGATCATTGAGCAGATTTAAATTCTTCTACTCCATGTACTTTGTATTTTATTATAAAATCACCACTTTTTGGCATGATTACTGTTTTAACAACCTCCAGTTAAATTTTGCTACAGAAGAGCTGAAATAATCAACACCTCCAATTGTATCTGGGTAAATGTCCTGATTGACACCTGCAGCAAGAACTTTTAAATAATGGTATAGCTTCCTTCTTGCATTGCTTTCCATCTTCTTTCCTTCGTGTATATATATTTTTCATCCTCCTCTGATCCTTCCTTTGTCTCCCTTTCTCTCTTCTTCCCTTCCTAAAACTATTTTGTGACCTGAGCAAATTGGGCATCTATGGTGGTGATGGGGAGGTGTTGAGGAGGTGGGGAGGGAAGGGAAGGAGGGCAGTGGCCCATCTTTGAATGTTGAAACCCAAATGGAGTGAAGGTTATCTAGGAGGAAGTGCATCAGAGACTCCATGTGTTATCAGAGCTTAAGAGTGTGAAGAGAGCATGTGATAGAGGCCCATTGTGGTGTCATACAGCCTGGACAGTATAAGGAAGGTTCTGAATGGGAGAAGAGAAGTGTTAAGAGGATATCTTGGTGGGTGGTCATAGCCCAAGTAGGGTGGGGAGGTACCTACACAGAGGATAGCAGCTGTGACAATGGGGAGCTGGCTACACAAAGGGGACACTGGTCTAATAGTAAATATACTGTGGAAAGTGGAGTTAGGTTTCTTGATATTTGAAGAGGGTTTACAAATACAGAAAAGTAGAAAACTAAAATTGACTTTGTGGTGTTACATTGGAATAGGAATTTGAGACACCAATTTCAATAGTAGACATTAGTATAAATTCATGGTTTTCTTTATAGAGAGTGATATACTGGAATTGGAAGTATCTGTGTGAAATCATGTATTTTTCAACCTATAGAGATATAGAAGTAAATAGGGATGTAAAAGGAAGGATGTGTGTGTGTGTGTGTGTGTGTGTGTGTGTGTGTGTGTGTGTGTGTTTCATTGCTTTACTTACTTATGTGGCCTAAAAAGAGCAATATCCAAATGGCAATGACCACACCAAGAATCACAGAACCTGGTTTATAAATAGTATTCTCTATTAAATGGAATGATGGGATGACACCTGGGTGGCTCAGTCAGTTAATTGTCTGACTCTTGATTTAGACTCAGGTCATGATCTCAGGGTTGTAAGATCAAGCCCTGTATTGGGTTTGACTCAGCTCTGGGCATGTAACCTGCTTAAGATTATCTCTCTCCCTCTGCCCCTCCCCCGCAACCTCTACCCCTACTCACACACATGTGCTCTCTCTCTCTAAAAAAAGAAAAACAGTTTTTTAAAAAAGGGATGGGAACATATCAAAATAAACACAGAAACAAAACAAAAGAAGATTAATTCAGAAGCTAGCTTCAAGGAGTTCAGGTTGGCCAAATCTGGATATGTGACCAACAAATGAATAGTAAAAAATAACAAATAGCTCATTAAGCAAAAAAATATTTTTTTGGCCAATACTGATATAAATAAATAAAAGAAAAAGAAAACTTTTCCATAGAAAAGAATGCCAACTCATAAATACAAAGGAAATAGTCACATTAGAAAATCATCATTTGATAATTATCATAGCAAAAAGTAGTTCAGCCAAGAAACATCAAATATATGCTAAACTAGTAAGTAAAATTTAGAGAAGAAATGGAATATCTACATCATCTCAAACTACCTCCCCACAAAATATTTATTAAAGATAAAAGATAAGAGAGTATCTTTACTGGGGAAAAACCAGGAGATCACCAATTTAATCATGTGACCAAAATTATCAATATCAATAATGTGAGAAATCAAAATTATGAGCCACTTTATAGGATGCTATGATGCTGAAGTTATGAGCAGAACACAGCATCATTTCTGTGGCATCTCTGCCAACAATGTATAACCTGAGTTTAATCATGAGAAAGCCAAACTCAGGACATTCTCAGGAAAACCAAACTCAGAGACATTCTACAAAGTAATTGACCTATAATCCTCAAAAGTACCAAAGTCTCAAAAATGAAGGCAAGACTGGACAACAATTACAGATTGTGAGGCTAAAAAAAACATGATGCCTAAATGCAATGAGTGATATTAGACTGGATTCTCTTGCCATAAAGGGGATCATTGGCATGGTTGACAACAATTCACTGGGTCTGTGGTTTATGCAGAGGGAATATATCAGTATTAATTTCCTGACTTTGATGGTCATATTATGGTTATATAGGAAATCCTTCTTTTTGTAGGAAATATGAACCTGAGTATTTAAAGATGATGGAACATCATGCTGACAATTTATTCCCAAATAGTTCAGGAGAAATAAATTCTTTGTAATATTCTTACAACCTTTTCTGTAAATTTGAAATTATTTTAAACTAAAAAGAAAAAAATAGTATAACCTATATTCTACTCCCTCTGTTTTTCTCTTTCCTTTTGCAGACCACAGAGTAGGATCCCCTAACCCTACATATAACAGGAGGTTATGTATGATGATTTTGCCAGTAAAGCATCAAGACAGAAAGATACACTCTAGTGGAGATTTTTTCTGTATCAGTTTTAGAACAATTGAATAATGTAGATTAATAACCAATTATCAGTTCTGAAGTATCTAGACTAGTTTTTTTTTAACTGCTCATTTGTAAAATTACTGATAGGTAGAGAGAATTCCGAATTTCAAGCAAATAGTCCTTCAAAATTATATGCCAGAGGAAGGTTCAGAGGCCACTTACTTTTTTCTTAAACCAATAAAGGATAATGAAGAGAGAATATCACATTAATTCAGAACAGATTCACTGTTTCTACAGTCCTAAGCATAATTTATTGAAAGGTTTTTAATTTAATTGACAGTGTATATGCATAATTCAGAGGAGAAGATAACCATAGGATAACAGAACTAGAGATGAAAAATCTCAACATGTTGCCAACTAGAGAGGACATCATTTATCTCATTGCATTTGGGTGTCCTACTAAGTTGGATGTGAAAACCTCTTATAAGAATAATTTGGAAGCAGAAGATATGTTTTAAAATTCCTCAAGCAGAAACAGATTTACATGGAGGGCTGTCATAAGGATTTTACACTGATAACCTCTAAATTCTGGAAGTTGTAACAGGTTTCATTAAATGTTTAACTCATTAGCTTCCTCTTTATATCAGTTTCAGTCAAAATTGCAAAGTATGGGGGTGTTTGGGTGGCTCAGTGGGTTAAAGCCTCTGCCTTCGGCTCAAGTCGTGATCCCAGGGTCCTAGGATCAAGCCCCACATCCAGCTCTTGCTTAGCGGGAAGCCTGCTTCCTCCTCTATCTCTCTGCCTTCCTCTCTGCCTACTTGTGATCTCTGTCTGTCAAATAAATAAATAAAATCTTTAAAAAAATTGCAAAGTATGAACATATTAGCCTTCGATTTCTCTATTCAGAGCCTTCCTGACTTATGCCTCTAGATCCTAAATTCTTGCAAGTCAAGCCAACCCCCAAGTCCTTTCTGTCACTAAAATAGGCTTCCAATTAACTCTTTAATACAAAAGAATTGGTGGTTAAAATATGTTACCCTTCCAGTAATACTTGTATTTTGGCAGTCAGATATTGCTGATTCTCTGTGGAGGGTGTGAATCTTTGATATATGCAATTTCAGGCACTTACATTGGTCATTTCCATCTCCACCAAGTATTCCATGTAGAAGAAATAGCTGAGAGTTAAAGTAGATATGAAGATAATTCCTAACATAATGCAACACCCACAACAAACACTTGATAAGTATTTACCATCAATACTGAAATTGTCCATATTTTTAACATAACCTGGACATTTGTCTCAACTTATTTTAATTATTTCAGTGTTCATAACTGTTTAGTCATGTCAATAACTTTTATCAGTATCTTTGTGTCTCAATAGTTTATCGGTAGAAGTAATGACTAAATAAAACAGTGTTTCAGTAGTTTTTAAAACATTCTAGTTAGGATATCAATGATCAGTTAAATAGCTTGGTTAACATTTTGTCACCAAGTTAACATTAACTGTAATTAGGACATTGATTTAAACTGAATACTGGCAATACTTCCTCCCCAAATAATGAATTCATTTGAAGAAACTTGTGGCAGACATTTTTTTAAAGCAGTCTCTACATCCAGCATGGAGTCCCAAACAGGACTTAAACTCCACATCCCTGAAATCAACACCTGAGCTGAGATTAAGAGTCAGATGCTCAACCAACAGAGCTACTCACGTGCCCCTAAGGCCGATGTTCTTGGTGCACTGGCCTTCTGTTCTCTCTAGTAACCTTCTGAGATCTGACCACATAACCCACTTCTACTGATGAGACATAGCGAAAATTAAGGGGTGGAGTTCCAAGTCTCTCTGTCTTCTCTTCCCCACTCCCTCTCTGGCATGTGAACACAACATCTGCCAGATACCTGCCATTTTAGCAGTCAGTCTGAACTAGTGCCAACAAGCATTAGGGTAAGGACCACCTGCTAAAGACTGCGTCTCAGTTCCCTGATGGCATTTTTTGGGAGGGAGTTTGCTTTTCCCAGGTCTTCATATTGTTGTGAGATTTTAAAAAAAATCTTTTACTCATTTTAAATATTTTATTTATTTATTTTTTAGAGAGAGAGAGAGAAAGCACGAGCTCAGGCAGACAGAGTGGCAGGCAGAGGCAGAGGGAGAAGCAGGCTCTCTGCTGAGCAAGGAGCCCGATGTGGGACTCGATCCAAGGATGCTGGGATCATGACCTGAGCCGAAAGCAGAGGCTTTAACCCACTGAGCCACCCAGGCGTCCCTCTTTTACTCATTTAAACCATAGTTCTTTGGGATTTATATCATGTACTTCTAAATGTAATCCTTACTGAGGCAATATAAAATGAACTATTCCAGAAACTGGCATGGTATACTTAATTCCCAGCCATAAGAAAATAGCAAGTCCACCCTAGTATGACCAAAATCTCAACAGGGACCTCAATGCCTCTCAAATATTCAAGAAATCTTGGCTCATATTTCCCTATCTCCTCATAAGTTTTGTTCCTTCAAGTTTTTTAATTAAAGATCTGTATGTATTCTAATGAAGATTTATATTCCACAGCATAAAATATTCTGTCATTCCTTTGTTGCCCTTCTCTGCTGCTCATTTTCTATCCTTTAGATTCTCTTCTGGAGCTTCAGACTTTCTCTCAATTAATCAGAATGGCTTCCATCTCGTTTTGTAAAACTATTTCAAGCCAATAAACAGGCCCCGGAGACTGGGTTTCTATAATGAGGACTAAGCCTATTTACCAAACACAAATGTCTCTTTACTTTAGAGTATTTTTACATAAATGAAATGTACCCCTTCTAAGTGTTTATGGATCAGCAATGAGTTATTGCAATGTACTTGTTTGTGCTGTTATCTACTCTCCCATCACACAGAAGAGGTTAGGGTACATAGTTGTTTCTTTCATTTTGGGAGGTTTTTAATGCCATACCCTCCTGCTCAATTCCCTGCATGTTACCCTGAAAAGCACAACAACAAAGTGAAAGATATGCACATCACTGCCAAACTACATTGTCTTTTGCCTGAAGGAAAACTGCTACCCACTCTCAGCAAAAAAAAAAAAAGAAAAAGAAAAGGCATTTCCTCTACCCATGAGAGAGCCCTGGATGACAATTAAAATCTAGTTTAATTAGATACATGTGGATAAAAGATCAATAGGAAAAAATGTATTCTTTACAAACTTGGAATAGTCTGCTGTAGCCTTATGGCACCATCACTCCATTCCCTACCTTCCTCACGTGATTCAAGCTGTGAAAGTATATTTGACTGTGGCTTTTACTAAGGCTTTTCAATTACACTGAATGATGGTTCTCTTTTCCATGTCCATCTATGTACTCAATCAATTAATCAGTGTCTATACACATAATATTTACAGCAGAGGGAGGTATATATATTTTCAGTTACATCTAGAAAATGACTAAAGTAAAAGTGTAAGTGCTCATATTCTTTCACCTGTATTCTTTGTACCAAACTTGTGATGCCCCCACTTGTGAATTTTACAAGTCTACATCTCAAAAAAGGTCCTAGAAATGGCATAATTTAAAAAACTTCAGTTAGGAAATCTAAGAATAAACATCTGTTCTTTGAGTGCTTTTATTTTATAAAAATTCTATGCAGTATTTTTCTCAATGAGCAGCAAATTTATTTAAAAAAATAAAAAACTTTGTGAACAGACCTTGTTCAAAGGCCACTGGCCTCGGCTTAGTGTTTAGGGATTGGTATTTTGGGTTGTTAAATAAGAACATGCAATAGTCATGCCTCCAGAATGTATAATTTAGATGAAATATACTTAGTAGGGTTTTGTCTCACAATTTGAGGTTTTCAGGTTTACCAGTACCCTATTTTCTATTCCTACCACTTAATTGCCACTTGAATTTTCTCCTCTGATAATAATTGTCAATTTCAGGTCTCTTTTTATTATTCCATACAAAGTTCTCTTTCCCAAAGAGGAAATGATATTAATTGGTGTTAGTTACTCATCAACTATGTAAGGACACTTTCAACTTTCTTTTCTTTCTTTTTTCCAACTTTATTTTCAAAGAGGTATTTTCAGCTTTATTTCTCAAGATTTTCAAATCACATATAAAAATGTAAAGAAGGGGGAAGCTGGATGGCGCATAGGTTAAGCATTTGCCTTCAGCTCAGGTCATGATCTCAGTGTCCTGAGATCTAGCCTGGATCTAGTTGCCTGCTCAGCAGGGAGTCTCCCTTTCCTTCTCTCCCTTTGCCCCTCCCCCCAACTCATGTGTTCTCTCTCTCTCCCAAATAAATAAATAAAATCTTTTTTTTAATGTAAAGAAGGCAAAATAAAGAAACACAAACACAAAAAACCCTCAACTCCCTAATAAGCATCTGTAGTATTATAAAATGTCCTTTTGAGAAAGGTTTTTGCTCACAGACTTTGGAACCAGTTCTGGTTTATTCTGACTGTGTTATTTTTGTGTATGAGTCTATGAGTTGATTTACAATTGCACTTTTAAGGAAAAAAATTTCTTTTGAGGAGAACATTTCATAAAAGTGCTCAATAAGTTACTTTGAAGAGTTTATAAACCAAAGAAATTGAACAAGTAACAAAAGAGGAGAAATTTGAACTTTGGGGAGACATCATGATGGTTGTAAAAATCTGGACCCTAATTAGCAAAAGTTGCAAAAGGTAAAAATCTCAAGTAGACTCTTGGTTTATCAGGTATTTGGAAAAATGAGTTTCAGATGGCCTATTGTAAGTATTTACTGTACTACTGAGTAGGGTTTCCCTAATGTGAACTTCCAACCAGTGCCAGCCCAGGAATCATTTGATACACTCCATGACAGGATAAGTAAAGATACTGAGAGAGTAACTTAGAAACTCTTAAGGTAATCTCTTTGTGATATAAAATTCTTGTGCTTACTTCATTATCAACCAGGTAACAAATAGTTTGTGAATAGGCACCAGTCTATGGACTATACTTTGAGTAAGACAGATATGTGGTATATAAACATGTACTATCTCTATTATAAAACTTTTAGTGAAAGTCCAATTTGTTCACTAATTTTGTTTTTTTAATAGGTTTGTGAAGATAACTTGAGATCTTGAGTTCATAGCCAAGTTAGCTGCAAGCAAAACTTTTACCTGAATATTAAGACATAAGTAGCTGAGAATAAGATAAGGTACAACTTGATTTCATATACATTAGGGCCAATTATGTGCTTCATGAGAGTACTAGATGAGAATATGTGTGTGAGGGGTTTCCATGTAGCCTAGCAAATGTAGGAATTTAATATATGGTACCAGCATTAATTAAAAAATAAGAAACAAAGATCAGTATTAATATAAACAAAATAAATCAAATTAGGGAAATCATTCCCATGGAAAATTACTGTAAATTGTTTATAAAATAACAAAGCCATTGTCTTAAAAGTTGTTCTATATATTGACTCTTGCTTTCTTTTACTTTTTTAAAGATTTATTAATTTATTTGAGTGGGGGAGAGAGAGAGAGAGAGAAGAGGGAGAGGCAGAAGGAGAGAATCTTCAAGCAGACTCCCCTTGAGCCCAAAACTCCATGAGGGGCTTGATGCCCTTGATCACACAACTCACGAGACCATGACCTGAACTGAAATCAAGAGTCGGTTACTTAACCAACTGAACCCCCGGGCACCCAAACTCTTGCTTTCTTTTAAAGAAAATGAGACAGATGGAAATTCTGACAACCTCTGGTGTATGAGATTTCAGAGGAGTTATTCTATATTATATTTCCTCCTTGCCAGAGTAATCTAAGTGATCTACCTGATAGTGACAAGTAGCAAGGATGGTGTTACACAGAGTGATTAACAGAAAAAATATCCTTGAAACTGACATATAATCTTACCACATTCTTATTTAACAATTACTTAATTGGAAATAAATCTAGACAGTTAAATGGTGTTCTTTGCATTGCTTTGTTTTGTTTTGAAGACCTCCACCATTCATTCTGAGGCATATCTAGGTCGCCCAGTTATGTATGAAGATAACAGGGAAATGAAAGGGATGATTAGGCTTTCTATGTGGATAATAATAGTACTTGAAATACAAAAGATAAAATTACAAAGGTTATCAAGCTTCATGGATAAAATGATCTGCAGCTAAGAATGAGGAAGGGTATTTGGCAGTATTCTGAAGTTTTTATGGATATTTAAAAAAATACATTTTTCACCTAAATTCTAAACATGCAGTTCCTATGGTCCCCACAAGTAATCTGAAACCTATATAAATCTACTGAACCATATAAAAATTTAAAAAAAGATACTGGATACAGAATAATGAACACCCTCCCCCCAATGATATTTGTGTCCTAATCTCCGAAATTGAGAATGTGTTACCTTACATGGCAAAAAAAGACTTTGCAGATGTGATTGCATTAAGACTCTTGATAAGAAAGATCATCCTGAATTATTTGGATGAACCCAATGTAATCACAAAGGTCCTTATGGGGGGGGGGCAGAAGTGTCAGAGACCAAGAGGAGATGTGATGAAGGAAAGAGAGGTGGGAGTGACAGGCAGTGAAACTGGAGGAAAGGGGCAGAAGCCAAGGAATCCAAGAGCCTTCTAGAAGCTTGAAAAAGGAAAGAAATAGATTCTCCTCCTAGAGTCTCCAAGGGGATGCAGCTCTGCAGACAAACCAGTATTAGCCTGTAAAATCATTTTGGACTTCTGATCTCCAAAACTAAAATATAATAAATTTGTATGGTTTTAAGCCACTGAATTTGTAGTAATTTGTTAGAGCAGCAATAGGAAATGAATACATTAGTGATATAATAAGATTATAAAATGACTATTATTTTCCAAAGGAAAAAAAATAATTTTCTTTTAAAATTATTAACACCTACAATAGATCTTCTTTTCAAGTTGAATAAATGATTATGACCAACTATTTTTTTATCCATATAATTTTAACTATCTTCAAAACATTTATTTGTATTTATGATACTATGTATCAAAGTTTCCACACAGGATCACATATAAGAATCCAACCAGAAATTCATCCAGGTGGGAGGTAAAATTCTAAAATTACTACTATAATACATGAGTACACTGTAGGTATTCAATAAATGTTTGAAAATGTCATTTTTATTTTAATATTGCTAGCTTAAATTATGCCGTGCCTCATTTTCCCACAAGACCACATTTCTTGTCAAAATCTCATACTTAGTTTTAAAAAGAAATGGTGGGTATTAAGGAGGGCATATTATGGGAGTATTATGCCTCCATCAGAAAGGATTATTGCATGGAAGAGTGGGTGTTATACGTAAATGATGAATCTTGGAACACTACATCAAAAACTAAATGATGTATGGTGACTAACATAATACAATTTTTTGAAGAAGAAGAAATCGTTAGATATACAATATGTTACAAATTTGTTTGTCTGCAATAACATTTCTTAAGAGAATATCCATTGATGAAGCTAAAAAAACACAGAAACCAAATCACATCTAATTTAATATAATGTTATAATTATACTTAAAAATTATTTCCTTTTGAAATAACACTTTCACCTAAAGATAGACTAGAGGACATTTTTAACAAATATCTTTTGGTCATTTATAGGTGTAAGTATGGAAAACTAAGTTGTGTTAATCAATATTGTGTCCTCCCTGAAGGAGTATTATGCTTATTGACTCTTTTTTTTTTGGACAGAGATCATAGATAGGCAGAGAGGCAGGCAGAGAGAGGGAGAGAAGAGGAAGCAGGCTCTCTGCCTAGTCCATTGAGCAGAGAGCCTGATGTTGGGCTCAATCCCAAGACCCTGAGATCATGACCTGAGCTGAAGCCAGAGGCTTTAACCCACTGAGCCAGCCAGGTTCCCCTGCTTATTGACTCTTGAAGTAGGTATTTTGGATAACAATACGTGACGAGCAGTGAGGTGGTCACTTCCCAGCAGAAACTTTAAGAACTAGTGCATGTTTCCCTGTGCTCATTCTGCTCTCCCTCAAGGACTGGCAGTGCCAGTTTTTCCTATCCGAGCAGATAGTCCGAGTCCCTGGCTGCAGACATTACTGAGCAAAGCTCCCAATTGATCCGCATAAAATGAAGCATGAGCAAGAAGCAAACCTTTGTTGTGGAGAGTCCCTGAGATTTGGGAGGTGTTTGCTGTAAACCACTGTGATCTGGGGACTCTCAAATAATCTAGTCAAGCAGTTCTCAAAGTGAGAACTGAGGGTGTTATTTGGGTATTCATGAAATCCTGCCTTTCTTACTACAAATCTGTGTGCTTTAGATTTTCTTCATGTTCATCAACCAAAACAAAATATTGCAGAAGATTAAAAGGAGCAGAAATGAGGATTCTAGTTGTGTTTTTAGTATGCCAGACATAAAAGAAATTTCAAAAATATATAAAACAATGTCACTTTTCTTAATATTTTGTTTTAGCAAGTATAGGAATTTTTCTCGAAAGAGCTTATTTATGTTAAAATGTAGAGGATTTGATCCTGTTACTTTAAAATAATATTTTAAAACATGTCTCAGTTCTAGCTTCTACTATGGTAAATATCAACAGATAAAACCCACACAAGCAAAAATTCTTTGCAGGCATTAATAACTTTAAGAGTTTAAAAGTGTGTCCTGAAACCAAAAAGTTTAAGAACCTCTGATCATGCCTCTACTGACTGATAAAGAAGTCCGATGTGCTGCCTTCCTGTCTCATTGCAGTTTTCCCTGAAGCATCAGAATAGGCATTAAAAGCAAACTAAAACAAACAAACCAACTTGCTTGTTCTGTTACATTTGAAACAGAAAAGTCTCCTTTCTTGAATTTTTGCTCTGCAAAGCATATTTGGTCTTAGGTATGAAAGAAGTAGCTTTGGGGCACCTGGGTGGCTCAGTGGGTTAAAGCCTCTGCCTTCGGCTCAGGTCATGATCCCAGGGTCCTGGGATCGGGCCCCACATTGGGCTCTCTGTCTGCTCAGCAGGAAGCCTGCTTCTTCCTCTCTCTCTGCCTGCCTCTCTGCCTACTTGTGATCTCTATCAAATAAATAAATAAAATCTTTAAAAAAAAAAAAAGAAGTAGCTTTACTTTGTAAAAAGCCTTAAGGTTTTGCTTTCTTTCCCCATGCTCCCCCACCCTTTGGTTTCTATGTCTTCTTTTTTTTCCCCATTATCTTTCTTTTTTAGTCTTTTCCTATATTTATTTTATCTTAACACTAAACATTTTAAGTTAAAAAGAATTGGGATAATAAAATTTGAGGCTGAAACCCTGCAATTGCACTACTGGGTATTTACCCCAAAGATACAGATGTAGTGAAAAGAAGGGCCATCTGTACCCCAATGTTCATAGCAGCAATGGCCACGATCGCCAAACTGTAGAAAGAACCAAGATGCCCTTCAATGGACGAATGGATAAGGAAGATGTGGTCCATATATACTGTGGAGTATTATGCCTCTATCAGAAAGGATGAATACCCAACTTTTGTATCAACGTGGACAGGACTGGAAGAGATTATGCTGAGTGAAATAAGTCAAGCAGAGAGAGTCAATTATCATATAGTTTCACTTATTTGTGTAGCATAAGAAATAACATGGAGGACATGGGGAGATGGAGAGGAGAAGGGAGTTGAGGGAAATTGGAGGGGGAGATGAACCATGAGAGACTATGGACTCTGAAAAACAATCTGAGGGTTTTGAAGGGGCGAGGGGTAGGAAGTTGGGTGAGCCTGGTGATGGGTATTATGGAAGGCATGTATTGCATGGAGCACTGGGTGTGGTGCATAAACAATAAATTCTGGTACACTGAATAGAAATTTAAAAAAAATAATAATAAATATATATATATATATATATATATATATATAACAACACATTTAACTGGAAGGCATTGCCTAATAAATAAATTAAATAATATGAATAGCTTGTCTACATTTCAGCCTTACTGATTTCAGATTTCTGAACCTCAACCCAGGGAGGTCTACGGTGGGAATGGAAAGTTTGTATTTCTAAGTTGCTTCAAGACCACATGTTGAGAATTGAATCTGGGAATATCATCACGCTGATGTGAATCAAGGATAGAAAACTCCAAGTCATCTTCCCTTGGAGATGTTATTGTCTTCTTACCCCTGTCATTGTCAACCACACACTTGTTGGCAACCCCTAACACCCATCATTGAGACATAGGGATACAGGTTTCTTTCATTCCAAGACCTGTTTCTTTTCTGTATCTTTACTTTTTTTAAATATTTATTTATTTATTTATTTGACAGAAAGAGATCACAAGTAGGCAGAGAGGCAGGCAGAGATGGGGGGGGGGGGGCGCGGGGAAGGCTCCCTGCCCAGCAGAGAGCCCAATGCAAGGCTCAATCCTAGGACCCTGAGATCATGACCTGAGCCGAAGGCAGAGGTTCAACCCACTGAGCCACCCAGGATCCCCTATATCTTTTATTTTTTTATTAGGCACTTGGTCATCCAATAATCATATAGTTTTCATAGCTCCTTTAGTGCCTCATCTTAAACAAAATCATGCCCTACTCAGCCATTAAATACTCATGTCCACAGTGGTCTGTCCTGTCTTCTCCCCAAATCCTCTTTTTGTAAATAAACAATGCAGAAATACCATATTCCCATCACAAATTCCAACATTTCTAGTTTTTTATGTAAGGAACTTAGTATAAATAATCAATCTTCAAGCAAATAGGTAAAAAAATGATGCCTCACATCACTATTCTAATAATATTAAAAACAGTATCTACTGCCATTTATCAAGTACTTACTATGCATTAGTTAGTTTAAAAAACAAACAAACAAGCAAAACTTACACCAGACAAGATGAGCAGAGAAAAGTTGATTTTACTTTGATACTATTGACAACAATATACAAGAGTGCACAGAGTCTGGAAACTCAACTCTGCTGAAATAAAAGGCAGGGGAGTTTCTAAGAGTTGAAGCATAGGCTCCATGTTGGCTAACTGGCTTTACCCAAAAGAAAAGCAAACTCTCCTGTCTTCTGCCATGAGGTAATTTTACAACTTGAAGCAAGATGCCCACTGGAGTTGGGCTGCTACTCTCTCACAGAAACTGGGAGACGGGTTGCGGTCTTCCTTGATGATTACATCTCAAAGGGATAGCTCTAGAGTTCTTGACAAACACAGCCCTGGGTTATAAAACTGGCAAGAGGCTTTTAAAATGATTTGTACCTCACAGGGGCAGATAGAAATATACAATAACCAGTTTTTTAGAATGCTAAAAGAAAAGGGAGGTCAAAAGCATAGACTCAGGAAAAAGCTCTATTAAATTCATTAAGGCTCTCTGGGCCATAGGCAGTAAGTTGAAAGATTTTAATAATGTAGTAATAATAATAATAACAGCCAGCATTGTTGAAGGGTGACTAAATGACAGAGATTGCACTATAGAAATGTTGAATGTGTTGCTTCATCTAATCTTATCAACACTGTGAAATAGGGATCATTATTATCCCCAATTTAGAAATGATGAAACAGGTTCAAGGGGGCTAAGCAATTTTCCAAGATCAGTTTATCCTCCAAATGTCAGAGCCAGAATTTTTTTATTGTATGCTCTGATTCCAAAGACTGTGCCCCACCCCCATCCTTCATTTATGATGTAGGAAAGAATATTAGGGTTCAAAACCTATGGCCAAGAAAGAATTCTTGAGACATCTTTGGTGAAAAGGAGGTTTTATGTATGGGCAGCACTGGGGTCATGAGGAGAGGCCCATTATATACTTCCAAGTTGGAAAAGGGTTAGGGATAGAGTAAATGTCTAAGGAATTTTAGAAACAAACTTTCTAGTACCTTGAGGGAGCTAGTTATTTTTGGGAAGAGGTCATTTATTACGTCTGAAAAAACCTTAACCATGCAGATGTATATTGGTGGGTCATATGGTTGGGGGATGTTTGCCAACATGTATCTTGAGGAGTTAAGAGATAAAGGAAATTCCTAAAGGAATCTGTACATATTAAAGTAGACCTATAGGATCCTGGGGGGTCAGATGAAGGTTGCCTTTTGCCCTTAACAAAGTATTAACATTGAGGCAGTTGAGTCCCTACAGGAATGTCACTCCGCCTATTTCAAGGACTTGTCAATGTAAATTTAATAATTTCTCTTCTACCTTTGTTTCCCACATCAATTATCAGTGACACTTCCCAAGAGTTGCTATTAAATATATTTGCTAATAAATATATTTGCTGAGAAACTATATCATTTGAATGAAATATTTTGATTTAGTGGAGTTGGTAGAGAAAAAAAGTTATATGGCTAATTAGAAAATACATTTTCTTTAAGAAAAACCTTATTGGACCTTTATTACTGGAAAATTATACCTGAACACTAAAAGCAAATTCCTTCTATACTGTCTTCCCATGGGAATGCTTAACAGAGAGCTCTCATCAGACATTATTGCATGGTAGCAATAAAAATAAATAGGGGTGAAAACATAAAATGAACCAGCATGGAAAAGTAGGAAATCCATTTCATTTTCTACGAAAAAAAAATAAATAATTAAAAATTCAGCTATGTAAATAATACTTGAGATATTTCCTACGGTGTGGTCTAAGACATTGAATTCTAGATATTGGTATATTTTTCCCTTACCTAGGTAACATCAAACTTGTGCTAAAATTTAATTCATAGATGTTAATATACATATATTATGATCATCAAATTATTTTGTTTTCAGACTAATACAGATTATGTTTATGTTTTCTACAATTATCTTTGCATATATTCCCTAGTCTCTCATTTAAAAAAAAGCATTTAAATGTAAAAGGCTTTTTTAAATGTCACTTTTCTTGACATTAATAATAATGCTGCCATTATTATTATTAACATGTTTGTCTTTCCTGAGAAAATTACATTTGCAAAATGCCAGCACATAGTGCACCACATATCTCCAGTACAACAGATGAAATACTAGAAAGCTAGAGGTATATACAAATAGCACATCTTCAAAAAAATATTCTGTATAAAAAACTACACACTTGGATTCTTTATTTCTTTAATGTGAACTTTTGTTTGACAGAAATTGTTATGAATAAAAATCTATTCATGGGACTTGCTTAAAATTTGGGCATTCAGAATTTTACTTAAGTATTAAAGCATAAACCTTCTTCCATTATTGTGATTCAACAGGTTCTTTTAGTCATTTCCAATATTTAATTGAGTCATGCTGGGCCCAAAACTGATAGTCTCTACAGGTAGTTTTGTTATAGGTTTTGTTTTTTGTTTTTTGTTTTTGTTTTTGTTTTATCCTACCTTTCCAACATTGGAGCCATTGTGAGATGTTTGCAGTCCTTACAACATGAAAAAGAGAGGGAGGAAATTTCTCAGCCAAGGCCAAATAAAGATTTCCTAGGTAGGACAACAATCTCTTTTTTCATCCAAAAAATAGAGCACTCCAAACACCAGCAAATAAGCAGCATTTTAGTGCACTCCATTCTCTGCCTGCCTGCCCTATCCATTTGCCTACCATCCAAGACTATCTGTGATCATCTTTTGTTTTCTTATCTTTCACTTCCATTCTCTTTTATTTGAAGAAAAACATGGTGCATTTTTCTGTCACCAACATTTCCTCCTTTAGCAGTCTTAAACCACTGACTTCACACAGTAGTTGAAGATTTACAAATTGAGTTTAATTAATCCCTCTTTGCTGAAATAGAGTAGTGTTAAAATTTTGTTCATGGATTTTCAATTGCTCTTATCAAACCTTCAAGGTTTAAAGAGACTTGGACTGTGATAGCTTTATAGGAGAGGAAAAGAAAACCTACAATCACATGTCCAGGGAATATAACCTCAGTGTAATACCTTACATAATCACTTCTGCCACCATTTTACAAGCGAAATCTCTTTTCAAAGAATATAAGGCACTATTTGTTAATTAATGTCTATAATTTTTCTTCAGTGAAACAATATGCAAACACTATCTGAACAACTTATGCTTAGAAAATATTTTTTTCAGGTCCTATTTTTAGAAATTATCCAGCCACTGGTTTAAAAAAAAAAAAAAATCTGGCATGAATCCATAATAATCAGTTCCGGCCAGATCAGTGTTCATATTTTCATGGGACATTATCAAAATTGGCTTTAAAAATGATTGTGGTATAATTCTGAGTGATAACTAGAATGTCTAGTAATTATTCTCCCGAGAATGGCTGAGGCAAGTGTATTTAGTCACAAGTGCACCCTGTCAGCCATTTTCTCCTCTATAACCAATAAGTACACATCCATTCAGAAGTTTGTTTTGGATTTATCTGAATTGACCTAGAACTCATCCTGTGAGTGAAAAAGTGCTGAGATGAACATATTTATGATCTTCAGACTAGTATTTTAAGTGTGATATAGCTTTATCCATACCCTATAGCTTCTACTTTTACTAATAAATATTCACACACACACACACACACACACA
>ML108901.1:24810-43754 GCA_003697995.1 Taxidea taxus jeffersonii | reverse complement strand
TCCAGATTGTTCTGCCCTCAGTGACTCTGCTTTTCTGCTCTCCAATGTTGCTGTCTGTGAAACAGAGCAAAACAGATGAACACATCTCTTCTCCTTAGTATGCTTAAGATTAAAAAAGGAGAAACACGTGATTGAAAATACCACTTGTTATTGTAATCTTCCAAAATGAAGGATGGGAATCTCCCACCTCGGATTTAATGTCTTGAACTAAGACAATGTATTGATGATAAAAAGAAAACAAGGATTTAAAACAGGATTTTTGAGGAAAGAATTGGCAACATTTGGTGCATCAGTAAGGATGGCAACGGCGAGGGAGGACAGACAGATGATTACGATTTTGAATCTGAATGCCTCAAAGAATATCGCTGCCACAAAAAATGTTCAGGAAAAACGCAGTGAGAAGTGACAAGAGCAGCGTAACCCTTCCCCATCCCTGCCCCAACCCCGCCCCCAAATAAAACCTGCTAAAAGGCAGGCTAAAGATACTTGGGGGAAAAAGCAAGAGTGTAGAATCTAACCTCTGCAGACGATGATCTAAATATGTCTGCGGTATCATTTCACTGGAATAGCTCTGTATGAAAATAATCTTCATGGGCACCTGGGCGGCTCAGTGGGTTAAGCCTCTGCCTTCGGCTCAGGTCATGATCTCAGGGTCCTGGGATCGAGCCCCACATCGGGCTCTCTGCTTGGCTGGGAGCCTGCTTCTCCCTCTCTCTCTCTGCCTGCCTCTCTGCCTACTTGTGATCTCTCTCTCTCTCTCTCTGTCAAATAAATAAATAAAATCTTAAAAAATAAAAATAAAAAAAATTTAAAAAAAGAAAAGAATCTTCAAGTCCTCAGTGTCTTTGAGAGTAAATGAATCACAAGGAGGCTAGTTTTTCACGATGGCTATGCAACCCTACTGCGCATACATTTCACAGACAGTTTAGTACATTTGGATGGACCAGAGGGCACGAGGAAGGAAAAGGCAGCTGCAATAGTTTTCTGAAGAGAGAAGACGTGAGCATCCTGTAAGGGCCGATGGAGTGGGGAAGCCTCATGGGGCCATTCACACGCACGCCATCATGGTCTGAGAGGAAGACCAGCGCTCAGTGCATAAGGACGCAAGAACACTGCAGTGGTCACTAGAGAGAAAATGTCAGATAGGCAAACCATGGCAATAACAGGCCATGTGTGAAGGCTTCCTATGTGTACTCTGAGGACCAGGGGAAGAGGAATGTCCCATCACCATATTTATGCATTGTGCATACATGCATTTTTTCTAAAGAATGAAGCTGCTTCTCCATGGATCGTTGTAGACAAAAGAATGCCTAAAGATACATGAAAAATAACATAGAAACAGTACTTACACTTCTTTCTTCCACACACTACAATAAAAATATAGTAGAATTATGATTTAAAAATATTTGGTAAAATAGATTTATAGACCCTGGAATTCTTTTCAAGCCAGCTGCAACGTAAAAATGATTTAAATTTTCCTTAATTTAAATAAAATTTGATGTACGGAATATTCAGCAGATTCTGAAAAAGAACACATGGCCCAAAGAACTCTTCCTAAGAAAAGGGCTTGAGACCTTGTCTCTTAACACTTTAGCATTTCCTCTTGATTTGGCATTTACAGCCCCTAAAAGGCTCGTAAGAACACTACATTTTTCTAAAATCTACTATTATCCTCAACTTCAAACAGAAATAACAGGGATATGATAAATTCCGTGGTAGATGGTCCTTTAATTTCCTAATGAAGGAAAATAATTTCCTTTTCCCTATCAGTTTCCCCCTGATGAATCCCAACTTAAGACGCCTCATTCTATCTGTCCTGCTTTTCAAGAAACACGACAGCTCCCAAGCTGACTCACAGAAGTGTTCCAAATGGGAAAATTCCTTAGGGGGATGATGCTTTGTTAGAGAGGGGATACATCTACATTAAAGTTTTACAGATTTGTTTACCAGCAAAATAAGATGAGATCAACAGAATACACAGCAAGGAATCTAGGATTAAACAAAATAAATCTCTCCTGACTCAAATCTAATAACTTGGCCCAAAAGCTCTCATAAATTATTAGCTTCAAAATCATTCAACGTGTCTGAAGCGTAGTGCATGTCACTGATGCACTTGAAGTTCACCTAAGAAACTGTATCAGAATGTGCCGACAAAAACTGCCAGGAGCGATGCCACCTTGCAATCAATCACATATCTGTTTCAGAATTATAAAGTGTCTGAGAGCTATAATTTCATCTGCTTCTAGCTGCATATCATTTAAAACTTCATTTTCTCATGCAAAAGAAAAAGTAAAAACATTTGTCAGCTCCAGCTCTGTCTTTATGAAGACCCACTGTTTCTACCACACTTTCTGGCTTCCTTATTTTAATTTGTGTTTCAGAAATTTTTTCTTTTTTTTTTTCCTTTTTTTTTTTTGCCCTTGCAGTACATAGCTTACGAACACAGTACTACAGGAGAGTCTCAATTGTATGTCCGAATGGAAACCCAGGGTGGTACCGATAATCCAAAACCATTTTATATTTGACTTTCAAATACGCTGTGTGAATTTTCCCTGGGAGGTTCACCGCCCTGCTAATGCTTTGCCAGAACTAATATTAAAATATGTTTGCATTCCCTGAGCACATGCCAAATGACAGCAGTGGTGCAAACCAGAAGTGGGTGACAGGGGTAAGCTAGACTGGGATTAAACATTAGCATGAAGACTTGTCGATGTGAGTTTTCCAAATGTGGGTAATTGAGACGCAGTTACATATAATATTAGTTTTATTTTCTAATCCTGAAGGAAAAAATCCTTTTGAAGTATATTAATGCAAAAGGCCATATTTTAGAAATATTAAGTAAAAGCCAGACTTTGGTTTTAACTTAACTAATCAGCTATGAATCAGAAATTCATTTATTTTCAGAAGAAGAAAATTTATGAAATGCTCCCGGGAAGTGGCTATTTATAGTTACAAATTTATTATTATACCAAAGATATTTCTTTTTATCTTGGTATGAGGTGAAGAAATGGTTCACCATGTTTGGCTATTAGCCAATTTCGATACCAGTTAGGTCTCCCAGTGTTATCAGGATTAGAACCAAAGGCAATAATGAACTAATTTGCTTGATCTATTTAAAAAAATTAAGTCACCTCATTGACTATTGCCTTTCCTCATTTCTGTTCTTGCCACACTTTTAAAGAATGTTTAAATATTCAGTTGACTGCATAGACTGATATTCTTTCATGCCACCCTAAAACAGGAACTTCAGGAAGATCACATTTTTTTAAATTATTTAAGCAGAATGTATAATTACAGTAAGTATTTTAATATATTCAGAATATATTCCTATATATTCTGTTGTTTATATCTTTATTGATATACTTCGGTTAAGAAAGAACATATATATTTGTAGCCATCAAACAATGGCGGACATGATTGCTTGTACTTTGCCAGTATAATAAGAAGACACTGAAGACTAGCTTATGAAAATCTTCTGTTTCTCTGGGAGCCAGACTGGGAAAATTGGGGTGCCAATTCCTGTTTTATAACCGATTCTCACCCACATATTGAATGGGTAAAATCTGGCAGTAGGCAAGTCCAGATCAAGCCTGACCTACCGCAGGTGGCAGGAAGCAGGGGGTCCTTGCACAAATGCAGGCTGTGGATGAGCATTGGTGGAATCAGAAAAGCATAGCCCAAAGCAAACTGAGAGAGCTGGTCATCGTGCAGAAAGAAATCCTTCAGACATTAAGTCAGAAAGAGCTTTGCGCTGAGAAATCAAATCTTCTGGTAGTACCTTGAATGAAAAGCTGCTGAGACAATGCCTAACTCCACATCTTCCCTTTCTTCCCGTCCTTCTTCTCCTCCATTTTGGCCCCTCCTACCTCTTCGAGAAGTGGTGGAGAATGAGGGCTCTCATTCTCTGAGAGCCCCAGACTTATCCCAAAAACTCTGTACTCCCAATCTCAAGCTAAATGTCCAATCCCAAGCTAAATGAGGACTAGGATTTGAGTGGATACTAACGGGCAAATTTCTGGAAAAACATGAAGAGAAAGAGACAGAAACAAAGAGAGAGAATGGGCATATATTTTATGTGATCAAAGCTAGGAAAAATATTGGGTACTCTAACTCTCCAGGTATATCAAATCTTGCAGTTGCCTTGTCCAATTCTGGCAGTAGGTAGTCTTCTGAAGCTTGCACTCACAATCACTCAAATGCATTTGAGTGCAGTTGAGAGTTGGCTGGAATGGAGGGGGTTGCTAGGCAGTACACAGAGTCTATGGGTGATCCAGTTTGATAGATAGCTGGAGGTAGGGGATGGTAGCCCCCTTGATGTTCTTCAACGATGAAAGGCTTTTCACAACATAATACCCAGATGGTTTCACCTTACTCTAACACACAGAGATATTTGAAATTTGCTATGAAAAGAGAATATACTTTTAGTAGGAGATCAAAGGCTGGAGACCTTGGACGGGCTCTTAAATGAATCAGTTCTTCTGCTGTTACTGGGTTCAGTCATCCAAATCTAGGCAAAGCCAGTTAATTAAATTTTTCCAGGTAAAATTAAAACCTAGGAGTTATTCTTTATTCCATCATCTACCACACCTAATCCATCTGCAATCCTGTAAATTCTAAATATATCCCTTCTTTCCATCCCACATGCACTTTCCTAATCTAACTCACCACTGTCTCTTTCCAGAGCAACTTCAATAGCTTTTTAATGCTGTCCTGTCTTCCCTTACAACCTCTTCTTCACAGAATTGACAGCATTCCTTCACAATTACAGATCAGATCTACTGCTCAAACCCTCCATCGGCTTCAGACTGTTCCCAGGGTAAAACCCAAGTGGTCTACCATGGCCTAAGGGACCTTCTATGTAGGATTCAGATGCCACTTCTGCAAGCTGACCAGAATTATCTCCCTGAATCTCAGCTCTCCATATCAACTGAGTCCCCACTTTTTGGGTTTTTGCACTTCTTCTTCTACTTTTTTTTTTTTTTTTAAGATTTTATTTCTTATTCATGAGAGAGAAAAAGAGAGACAGAGAGCTAGAGAAGGCTCCGCACCAAGCAGAGAGCCTGACATGGGGCTTGATCCCAGGACCCCGGGATCAAGACCTGAGCTGAAGGCAGATGTTTAAATGACTGAGCCACCCAGGCACCTTTGGGGTTTTTCTCTGGAATATTCTTCATCCAGTTCTTTGTCTGGATGCCTCCTTGCCATTCTTGAGGCCTTTACTCAAAGTTTCTTTCCATTTTATTTCCTTCAAAGCATCCATAATAATACGAAACCTCTTATCGCTTTACATTATTATTGTCTTTACACACCAAAATTTAAGGGAGGGGCTTATAAGTCTCCTTTTTTCAGCAACTATAGGAATGCCTGCCATGTAGTTGATTCTCAACAAATGACTGACAGGTGGAGTCTTTCTATGAGGACCGATCTTTTAATATTAAGTATCAAACATCTAATTTGTGAACCCAGGCAAATAGTTACTCTGAAATTGCAGCAACCAGGAAGTAATTAGGGGATCTAGACTTTTCTCCTAGAGCTAGGGGCCTAAAATGGTTTCTTACAGTAAAATAATCCCTTGCTAAAGCAATCCTTCAAGCAACTATGTTGCATGGTGGAAAAAGCTTGTGTTGTGAATATTTAGTAACTATGTTCTGATATGTATCCCATTAGTTATCAGCCCAGATCTTAGGGTTCCTGGAAAGAGAGTAGCTAAAAGAACAAGAGAAACAGACCAGTGGTTGGAGGTTCATCCTTGCCATCGACATTTTGTTCCTTCTCTCATATGCTGTAGCAAAGGGAAACAATGAGGCTGATTATTACTATTAATCTTTTTTAATAGTCAAGTTCTGGTTACCAAATCATAGCCAAGGCAGAGTTCAATGACTCATTGATTGGGTTCAATCAATGAGCAGTGAACATAAACTCAGGAGCAGGTTTCTAATTGTATTTGTCTTTGACCAGTGAATTTTAAGTAAGAGTAGCTGTCCAATGGCTCTAGATGTTGAAATCTGAATTCATATATATATATATATATTTTTTAAAGATTTTATTTATTTATTTGTCAGAGAGAGAGCGAGCACAGGCAGACAGAGTGGTAGGCAGAGGCAGAGGGAGAAGCAGGCTCCCCGCCGAGCAAGGAGCCTGATGTGGGACTCGATCCCAGGACGCTGGGATCATGACCTGAGCCGAAGGTGAATTCATATATTTTAAATGGATTCCTCTCCTAAGCATTACAAAACACAAACTTTAAAATAAGCAAGTTTTTAGAACAGTTTCAGTATTACAGAATTATTTTAAAAATACTACAGGGAGTTCCTCTATACCCCATATCCAGTTTCCCACATTATAATGAGCCAATAATGATGCCTTCCTATAACTAAGGCCATACTTTTTTTTTTTTTTAGACTTCCTCAGTTTTCCCTTATGTCCTTTTCCTGTTCCAGGATCCTATCTGGGACACTGTATTACATGTAGTCATCATGTCTCCTTAGGTTTCTCTTGGCTGCTACAGCTTCTCAGAATTTTGTTATTTTTGATGATTTTGACAATTTTAAGAATAGTAGTCAGGTGTTTTGCAGAATCTCCCTCAGTTGGGATTTATCTGTTGTTTTTCTCATCAGGAGACTGAGGGAATGTGCTTTGGAAAGAAGACCACAGAGATAAAGTGCCATTCTCCTCATATCCTATCAAGGGTACATGTCACCATGACTTATCACTATTGATGTTAACCTTGACTGCCTGGCTTAACATAGGCTTGTTAATGTTACCCATTGCAGAGTCATTCTTTTTCTTTTGAAAACTTCTCTGCACAGCTCACACACTTAAGGAGTGGGACATTGTGTTTTACCTCCTTAAAAGGGGAGAATATTTACAAATTTCTCTAGAGGAGACTTATCTCTATCTATCTGCCAATCAGTCTATCTGCCTGATCATTTACTCATATCCCCATGACTCGTGGGTACATACTGTATATTTTGGGATATAATCCGATATTACTTTGCTTTATTGCTTTATTTTGTTGGTCAAATTGTTCCAGCTTTGGCCACTGGGAACACTTTTAGTTGGCCTCTAAAGGCCTTCATATAGGCTCGTGATAGACTTTTGCTTTGTTTTCAGTGTCTCCTTACTTTCTGGAACCATAAGATGCTCCAGGTTCATCCTGAAGATTCCTTCACACAACACCGTGGTTGCCTTTCACTCTATGAACCACTGCCTGCTCGGCTGTCATCCCATCCCTTTTACAGCAAACTCCAATATTTGTCTCATTCATCTTTGTATTCATTCAAGTGCCTGTCAGTGTGCTGATTAGATGGGTGTTTCATTAAAGGCATAACGAACTGGATGGAGGAATGAAGGATTTGAGCTCATTCACCTCAGGCTTGCTCCCAGCCAGGTACCGGTCTTGTTGAATGAGTAGACCAACTGAATCCAGTAACAAAAACCAACATGGTAGATACAGAGTTAAAGAAGAGTTTTAACAATTCAAATATCATGTTTCATGATATAGGTGCTCTTTCCCTTTTGTATCTTTGCCCATTTCTGAGAAGATCCAGCAAGTATAAAAGTGAAAATACCACGCCCTGCAATCTTGATTCTTCTAATTATGACACAGACTGGATTGAAACAAAAAATTCACCAGGTATATCAGTCCCAGAATCTCCCTTGCCTCCAGCCCCTTAAAATACAAAGAATATATTTCCAATTCCTAACATAAGGGATATTCCAAGTCGTTTTCCACTAAGCATTTATGTATAAAAACCTAATTATAAATGTGCCAGTGTGGGTAAATTGATGTAGATAAGCATTGGGCTTTGTCTTTGCTGCACTGATTAACTTCAGTGTTTGTGTTATCAGAAATAGGAAAGCTGTGGTATGGGGCAGCAGAAGATAAATTTTCTTAGCCACCACCTCTTATTAGTTGTGTGAGCTTAAGGGACTCACTTAGCTTCTCTGGTCCTTTGTTTCCTAAACTAAAAAGTGGAGATGATAGCACTTACATCACATGGAGGTTATATGTTACTAAATCTCATAGACAAAGTTGCTAATATAGTGCTTGGAATATAGCTTAGGGACTCCGTCAGCTCCTTCTTTTCTCTTGGTGTACTTTGAAGTTTTAACCCAATTTACTTATAAGATCTCAGAATTCAGTCTTATGAATTCAGACTGGCCCTTCCTTCAATGGGCTTCAATTAGTGAAATTTACAGACTTGTTCACATTTGTACAAGGATCTGAATGCTCTGCCAGTTTCTTCTCTTCTAGCTTATTTTGCATGTGTAAATTATAATGCATATGTAGTGGCAGAATGTCTCATGTAGAAGCTCTTCTCAAAAAACACTTGGTCAAATTCCCAGGGTAAACCGTAGTCATAATGGAACATAAGACCTGACTTGACCATTGAACCAGGAGTCAGGAAACTTGAAAGTAATTCCTAACCCTGCTGTAGACTCCCTTTCTTAACCAAAGCCCAACCTGGCTGTGCCTTTGTATTTTGGGAAATGGGCATCTTTCTTTGCCTCTTTTAGAGGACAGTGAGGTTTATAAAGGACTTTGAACCCACTTCAGAAAGACAAATATAAACATACAGAGTCTGATTACCCTTAAAAACAATTCTCTTTGCTTGTTAAAGGGAAGTTTTACTTCCAGTTGACCTATCTGGAGTTAGTAAGTTGATGAAGGTCTGATTAAGGTTTTATAAGGCAATCTGTAACACAGAGTAGAGTTCACCGGGTCCCTTCCTATTTCCTCGTTCCATATTTCTTATCACAAATTAATTCAGTACTTTCATGAAACACTGCCCTTTTTTAATCCACTGGGGGGAAAAAATTCATGTGCCTACTCTGTCAAGATATCCTTTATTGAATAATTCTGTGACTAGAACCTACCAGTAGTACAGAATATGAAATTTCAAAGATGTATTAACTACTAATGCTATGGAGTGTCCCAGATGAATCAAATTATCCAGTGGCCCCAGTGTCTAAAGAACTAATGACATGGCAGAGATAAAGAAATTGACCACTTCCTCAAATGGAAAGATGAAGATTTATTTCTAATTTAACAGTTTCTTATCAGAACTGCCTATCACTCAAATGGGAGTAGATGGTGCCAAAGGATGGAATGCTTTTTTTTTTTAATATATTTGATGTGACAATATCTCTGACTCTCCTGTCTATATTTTTTTGAAAATGTAAATCAATCATGATGAAATTCTAGAAAGCTCTTCTCTTGGAGGCACTGCAGTAATGTCATCTCAGAGCGCTCTGGCAGAATTTGTCACTTAAGATGAGGAGTGAGGGAGAAGCTTGCTCAGGATATGTACATCCTTTCCAACCTTCATAGTGGCTAAGCATCCCAATTACCCCTCATGTAGGCATAAGAAGTGCAGAGGCCGTGCAGAAGGCAGTGGTGACTTTAACATGGAAACAAAGCAAAAAGGCCAAAGACGGAGCATCTACTTGGCAGAAGTTGAGAGATAACTGATGTGAAGTAGGGAGGCTCCAAAGACTGTATTTATCGAGCACCCAATACATACTAGGACCCCTGCTGGGCACACGGGATCCCTCGAATGCAAACAAGTGTGGAAGAGAATATGGAAAAAGCAAGTCAGCTACAGTGTTTTAGTTCACAGTCTATACAATCAAGTTAAAGGGGACATCCTGCAAGTAGTTGCAAATCTGTGATAAGATATTGAGTAGGATTTTCTTTTTCTTTTTAATTCTGGAAATATAGCTAAATATCCAAAGTTGAGAATTACAGGGACAAATACCCTTAATTTAAAAAAGTAGCTCTAGGACAAGCCAACAATTAGAGTCAGACTTCTCCCTCCCCCAGGATTTAATAAGAGGCTGCCAAACCTGTTTTACTGACTCATCCTCCTCTGTGTAAGGAGAGAACTGGGCAGACAAGAAGGTAGTTGGGGATCCTCTGCCTGTGGGGAATGCTGTGCTCCCCAGTGGAAGAGGGCAAGCTGTCCTTCTCGCTCAAGTCAGGGGTATAGTAGTGTGACCTGTGCATAAAGGGGAGGCAGGCATTCCATTTTCTGTTTCAAATATCTACTACTTAGGGAATAGATTTACTAATTATTAATTACTGGACTTATTTATTCATCCATTCAAACTAAATATTAAATACCTATCATGTACCTGCTAGAGATTTTTCTAAGCCCTGAGAATACCAAGAGAACAAAGCAAAGTCTCTGATCTCGTGTATGAAGCTACCTGACTTATATGTTTATGCGTTGTTGTGGACGTGGGTCATAGAGAAAGAAACACATAATATGTCAAGTGGTGATAACCATTATAAAGAAAAAATAAAGGACTCGAGAGGCTCAGATGATTGACATTTAATGTGGGTTGTTGGAGGGTATTCAGGATAAGGAGATGTTTGAGCAGAGTCTAAGGAAGTGGGGTTGAGCCATGAAGGAAGTCGGAGAACATCCGGACAGATGAGGAAACAAAGTGCATGGGTCCTGAGGCAGGAATGGCTTGGCGTATTTGGGGAGCAATGAGAAAGCCAACGTGGCTAGAGCCAAGTGGGAGCAGATCTGGCTGTTGAATTGGTGAGGCTGAATCGCTTGGCCCTGTAAGCCCTGTAAGAAGTATGTCTTCTACTTGGAATGAGGCGGAAAACACTCATTTAAGGACTTTGAGTACTAGGGTGATCTATCTTCCATTATCACAGTATCACCTTTCTTATTTAGTAAAGATAGACTACAGGGCTAAGGGTGCCAGTTGAGTCCCTAACCTGGACGCAGCAAGCTCAGCTGATAATGAACACCACCACCAGCAGCTCCTGAGAAGGTCATCTGGTACACAGGAAGCCTCGGAAGCAAGAGCCTGTCAATGAAACCCCGTTCACTACTGACTGACAGCTAAGCTGAGAGAGGAGGTGCATGAGAGTTGGCATATCTTGCAACTCCAGGAGGCTGTCCCCAGACACAACATCCAAAAATATATCCCATGAAAGAGTTGGCACGTGAAGTAAGGTCATCCAAAGACATACTGGGTAGGGAAAGTCAGAGAGGCAGAAATCACCAGCTAGGAGAGTGGTCAAGTTGTTACAAACAGAAGGCCCTCATTTTCAGCAGACAGCTGAAGCCCAGTAGAGAGGGGGAGGGAAGTTTTCAATAAGATCCAGGATTGGAAGTTTCAAGGACTGGCCTGAGTTTTAGTATCCAAAATGTCCGAAAGATTATGGGACCTGCCTGGGATATCATTCACAGACTGAAGGGCAGATTCAACCAAGCAAGATGGGAAAACAGTAAAAGTGTGAGAGTGTGCATGTGTGTGTGTGTGCATGTGCGTGTGTGTTGGGGGTGAGTATGTGCACACAGTTTCTGGTCTAAATTAATCTGTGTGGCAAATGTGATGAAGGAACTCCCAGGGGTGCTGGGGGATATACCTCAAAACATCCTTCCCACTTTGGGCATTTTGGAAAACTCTCCTGAGAAATTGACAATTAAACTGAAATAATAGAGCAGACATTGCTCAAGCCAAGGGGAGGACAGCATATTTCAGGAACAGCCAAGGTAAGGGTACCAAGACAGGAAGGGAGAGGCATTAGGGGAAGAAGGAGGACTGTAGGGGAAGTCACCACCTGCTATAAAGATTATATGGCCACTAAAGGAACAAAATACATTTGGCCACTTCCAATAAAGAGTTCAAGTCCTCTTGTTTAACATTTATACCAATTTCCAACTGAAGGGTGGCTGGGTGATGGATATTGGGGAGGGTATGGGCTATGGTGAGTGCTGTGAATTGTGTAAGACTGATGATTCACAGACCTGTACCCCTGAAGCAAATAATACATTGTATGTTAAAAAAAACAAAACCAAAACAAAACATTTATACCAATTTCCAGTAACTGTAACTACAAACATCCTGAATGCAATTATTTTCACACTTCTGTTACATGTATATAACCTTGTTTCTAAATTAAAGTTAACTAGTTGAGTCTCTACTCTAAGTCTTGGTGTGAATCTCAGAATGATGTTGAAGCATTCACTAGACCATCTGTGATCCAGCTGGCTTCTCTGTGTCCCAGGGCTTGGGGTTATGTTCAGGTTCTTGTCCCTATCCGTGGTAACAACAGTGGCTAAAGTTGTCAGTGATAATGGCAAACCCAGGACGAGAGGTTGTGCCAGTGCACCCAAAAGGAAGAGTTTGGAACAGATGTAAAAAACGAGAAAGAATGTAAAAAACAAGCGCAGGTCTATCTATGCCTAGGAAATCCATAAAGGCAGAGGGGTAAACATGCAAACAGGTTGTCCAAAAAGTATTTCAGAACTACACTATAGGTTTGGCAGTAGTTGAAGACTCTTTTGTGCCTAGTATTTTGGGGATAGTTGGAGAAGAAAGAAAGGATACTGGGTGGGAGGGAGACCCACAGGAATTGTCTGTGTGAGCCACCATATACTTGATCCTTCCCCTCAGGGTCCTACCCTGTTAATGGAGTTCTCCAGGAACAAAGGGACTTTAAAAGGAGAGATTCACCTCTAATAAAATCCTTGGTCACAAATCCTCTCCACTAGAGTTGTGGGCTAAAAAGTCTTTGCCTCACATGCTCATATAATGGTGTTAGAAGTGTCAATTAGTAAAGCGGTTATGGAGAGAATTCTGGAAATACATTAAAGTCTTTAACAAATGGTTATCATCCCCAAAAACAATTTTAAAGAAATCATCAAAGAAGCAGACATTTATATACAAAATGAAAGGATGAAAACATGTTATAGGCTATAAATTGAATAAATTATAACATAAGGGACAGGTATAAAAATGTAGCACATGGAAAGCTACATAGAAAAAAAATTTAAAAAAAACTATATAGTCATTCATAATCATTCTTATTTAAAAAAAAAAACTACTAGAATATAGAATTTCCTTTCCCCTAATGCGGGCTTCATGAAGCTCTTAAGTATTTTAATAGTACTGATTTCTAATCCCCTTACTTTTGCTAATAGGGGTACACTCAGAAAGTCTTGATTTTAATGTACTCAAATAGGGTATTTTATTCCAAAATTTATATCTCTAACCAAGATCTCTCTTTTTCCCTCCAGAACTAGCCATTATTTCCTTTTCAATATTTCCATCTGTCTGTCCCATCAACACCTAAAACTCAACATCTCAAAAACTGACCCCCATTACGCCTTATTTCAGGATATGGTACAAGCCAGAAATCTCAACGTCATTCTTGACGTTCCTATTTCTTACCTCCCACACCCATGTACAATACACCCTACTTCCTAATATGGCTGGAATTTGCCATGGTCATAATCTTGGCCACTCACCGTAACTGCTAGAAAAGTCTAAACCCTAGTCTCCACATCCCGTTTTGCCCTTTTGCAATTAGAACTTAATTCTGAGTAACACTTTCAATGCATTTCATACCAATGGCTTTCCAGTTCTTTAGTACAAAATGATAAAGCCATAACATTGGGTGCACCTTTTAGCCATTGGATCCTTGCTTTCTTTTCCAGCCACTGTCTATTTCTAGGACACATTTTTCTTTTATCTCAAAGACATAGTGCTCTTCTTTCTATACTATTTTTCTTCCCCATCAACATCTCCCCATCTGATTCTGCTAGGCAGCTAGCTAACTCCGAGAGACACCAGTGAACGGTCATGCAAAGTGGGTCAGGTGCAACCACAGGGGTGGTCCCTATCCTTCTATCAAGGTCTAAGTGAATGGCATGTTTTGGAGTTGAGAACTGAACACTAATGGCACAGTACGAACAACTGTTTCCTCTAGATTTCTGCCTCAGCGACAGCACATCTGGGAAGCTTTCTGTACACCAACTGCCCGCTCTCACCCCCCCATGCATTCATTCACACACACCTGGAGGTGTCCTCCATGTTACATCTCCATCACAGCTTGGGCTTCTCCTCTACAGGACTTAACATTTGTAATTATTTGTTTAATGTCTTTCTTCCCCATTATACTGAAAGCCCCATAGAGTAAGAATCCCAGCTGTCTTGTTTGCTGTATTCCCAGAGCTTTCAACAGTATCTGGAACTGGTGGGTGCTCAAATCATTTGCTACAGTTCACAACCTATGTGTAAACTTGTGATTTAAAACATAATGTCATGAGGCCTTTAATGTGCTCCCTTCTGAAAGAGGTTGAGCCTATGGTAGAAAGAGCATGGGGCCAACAAAACCAGCAAAAATAGACTAGGACATGTATGCATAAGTCTGACTCTTGCCAGGTAGATGGTTGTCTTAGTGCCAAGGCTAAGACAAGAATTGAGGAAGACAGAGCTTTCCTCTGGCACTTTCATCTTTGAAAGCCTTTCCTGCACCCACCCATTCTGTCTCTTCTCAGACAATCACTGTAAATATTTATTTTCCCACTTCTTCTCTCTATAATTCAGGCCACTTTTATTCTATGGGTCAGTTCAAGTTAAAGTCACTTTGGTTCTGATTACTATCTAATCCACAAGGCAGAAAATAACCACATGACATCTAAACATGTAATTGAAGGAGAAATTGATGGCTGTTTTGAATGTAACAAAAATTGATGCTAATAGTCACTCATTATGGATAAAAAGGCATGATACACTCCGAAAGTCATGGTATCAGAGTAAGAATGATACCAGAGTAAGACCTGAACAATTAAAGTTGACATAAAAGGAGAGAGGGAGGAAGGGAGGGCAGGAGGGAGGGAGAGAAAGGAAGAGAAAGAAGGAAATGAAGTGGGGAGGGAAGGAGGAGGGAGGGAGAGGGAGAGAAGAGTAGCAGAAATCACTTCTAATTCACAAAACACAAATGGGAATGGCATTTGTAGGCCTTATGAAGAATTATACCAGTTCCAGTTTTAGGAATACATAACACACATACATACACACAGGCTCATGTGTGTACACACACACAAATTTACTCCTCCAAAGAATCTGACATCTGACCAGGCAATGTCTTTGTTGTTGAATCAACATCCATTAAGGATCAGTTTTATTTTTACAGTTATGTTTGTTTTGAGGATTGCATTTTTACAGGATTTGGAAAAGAAGATGCATTATTTTGCATGTTATGCATTAAGTGTCCCCTTAAAACTCATTAACAGTTGCTTGAATTCACAAATTCTATGCTTGGAAGCAATGAAAAAAAAAAGGGGGGGAAAAAGAAAGGCTTTTTATGTTCTGTCAGCAAGATGTACCTCAGGATCAGCTTGGCTTGTTAGAGTGGGTATGAGTTACCTGTAAAATATTCTTCTAAGAGAAATCTGCGTGAATTCAGCTCTGTTTGCTCATTTTATGTAGTAAAGGCTGGCCACCTTCTCCATTCTCTGATAGCTACTAATGAGAGATCACTTCCTAAGATCATTACTGGAAATAAGTTCCCTTGTAAAAATTAATCTATTGGTGCCACATAATGCAAAATTTCAATTATTCATTCATCTTATTTATTACCCTATACGTAGGGCTTCTAAGCATCTAGTTGTCCTGATTTCAGAATGCATGTCTTTATGATCACCGAGAAAGAAATAATAGTTTAATATGCTGTTTCTCTGACACTTAAAATGCTACTTTTTTTTTTAAAGTACTTTTTCATTTGGAGCATAAATTAAAATGGAGTTGTACACAGTTATTATTCTATCTTCCCAAGATCAGAGTATTTTTTTTTAAGATTTTATTTATTTATTTAACAGACAGAGATCACAAGTAGGCAGAGAGGCAGGCAGAGAGAGAGGGGGAAAGCAAGCTCCCCGCTGAGCAGAGAGCCCCATGTGGGGCTCGATCCCAGGACCCCGGGATTATGACCCGAGCCAAAGGCAGAGGCTTTAACCCACTGACCCACCCAGGCGCCCCCCAAGATCAGAGTATTAAGAGAAGAGCAAGTCTCTGCGCTATCCAAATGTTTTTGTATGTGTCTTATTTGTAAGGATTATTCGTTTTCTTTGTTTTAGGACAAATTTTGAGTGACTTTGGTCTTTTCTTAAGGCCTTGTAGGAAGGCGGTATTTTAGAGAAAGAGGACTTCTGTGCATGGACCACCTCATGAAAGAATTCCAATTCTACTTGGTTCCAATTCTACTTAGTTTAGCAAATATTTTTCAAGCGCCTACTATGTACACAGCACTGTGCCAACTGAACTCTGGCCCAAGTGCCTGCCTCGCAAATGTTTGTCCCTGATCACAAGGGATGCTGAACAGGCCGGTGAGTGACTCAGTATAAATGTGCTGCCTGTGGCCTCTGTTATCCAGTCAGTGAGCACCGTCTTCGTTTCTAGGGGACACGATAGAGCAGCGCCCGGTTATCTGACAGGTGCCATTAGAAATTATTTATATTATCCTGAGATTAATAACAACGATCCCCCCCTCCACAACCAAATGTGATTATATTTATCTTAGGCTGTCAGTTGTAGGCTCCCTTGTTTCGAGAAAGGATTTATGTGTTTAGTATTTACATCACTCACTCTGTCTTCCCTCAGTTTTCTGTTTGAAGTTAATCCGTCTTACTGAGGAGAATGGAGGATTCTCTGTTTCCCTTCTCTGTTCTCCGTTAACATTACACTCATCTTCAGAGAGCTGCTCCTCCTTTCCCTTCTGTTTTCTAGAGTTTTCTAGAATATACAACAGCAGATCTCTCTTCCTTGCCCGTATTTCCCATTGGTTTCTGCTCAAGTCTTCAGACACTTGGGGAGAGGCGCTTCTGGTGTAAAGTGAGGAGAAGGAGAGCTAGACTAACAGTGGGAAGACCCGGTCTTAATCCCCACTCTGCCTCTCCTCGCAGAAGGGCATGCAGTAAGCTACTCTCACCTCTCCAAGCCTGTTTTCTCCTCTATAAAATGGGTTCGGTAATCTCTGCTGTCCCTTCCTCATTGACAGGAAAATGTAAGCAAAACTCTTTAAACATAGTAAATGTTTTATATATATATAGATATAAATATAGATATAGGTGTATATATAAATATTTCTTTTATATTACTCATATAGTCAAACATACATGCATTTATATCAAATATATACACTCATTTGTAGTTATACATATATGTGTGTGCGTGTGTGCGTGTATGTTTGGTCATAAGCTCTTTGCTGTATTACAAAATAGAAGACCTTTCAAGGTCATTTCTGAATGAGCAGCACCTAGGAGCATGGACACTCCCAGTGTGAACCCACACTCACACTAGGGGGCAGCGTTGTGTAGAGGTGAAGGGCGCAGGTGCCCTGTGCTAGACCTTGGAGTGAAGACCATCCCTCCGCGCATTGTTGGGTATCTCTGGGAGGGTTACTTCACCTGCCTGACCTTCACTTTCCTCATCTGTAAAATGGGGTGAGTAAGTCATTCTACCTCACAGGATTGTTATGAGGATTAAATGATTTAACGCATGTAAAGCACTTCAAACAGTGTCTGATGCTAGTAGGAATCCAGTGTATCAGCTGTTACTAGTGTTGTTACATAATAAGAATCTAAGTAATTTAGAATCTCCTGTACTTTGTGAGCCACATTTATATGAGAAGTTCATAGATCTTATGACTAATTTTTTTAAATTTTATCTCAAGTCAAGCACTATGCTGGAAGTTAGCTTTTCTAGCTCTCAAGGTAGAACTTATGATACGTATTTTTAGTAAAGACAAGAATCCTACTTCTTTAAGATTAGGAAGGAGAAAATATAGCAATAGTTGTCCTGAAAGTCATTTATTATACTGACTACTTTGTAGAAATTAGTTTAAATAGCTAAAAACAATTAGACTGTTTTTAAATATATTAGGTGGGATATATCCCCCCAAAGTAAAAGCCCAATATAGGAAATGCATATATTAAATATCTGTTTTGTGAAAATAACATATTTGAAACCACAGGTTTTCATTTGACAAAATAATTTCATTTTTTCCTTAAAAAGTAATCATATATACATATATATGTATATCTATATATATAAAACTTTATGTACAAGTTTGTCATTTTAACCCTCTTTGTCTAAAAATAATTTCTCAGTACATTGTGGTATAGTCATACAATGGAATACTGTTCAGCCATTAGTTCAGTTTAGAAGTATTTATGATCTAAGTTTAAATGAAAAGGAAGGTGATCTGCAAATGGCTTTATAGACTAAAATGCCTAGTGTAGGTACATATATTACATTTAAAAAAAAAGAGTGCAGGCAAATGTACCACAATGTAAAATGCAATTTTCTTGGTGGGAGAATTAAAAATATTTGTACTATTATTTTCTTCTGAAGACACACATATTTCTATCTATATGGCTGTTTTGTAAATGTTCAATGTTATATTTTTATAATAAAAAAAAAGCCCTGCTACAGAATACTTCAGCTTTTTAATCCATTTCGTCTATAGATAGATAAAACAAAACACTTTACAGGGAATCCATTTACACAAAGCCATTAGAAAAGCAGTTTGGTCAGGCACTTCTATAATTTTTCACTTGGAAAATCACATTTAACTTTTCCCAAGTGAAATAGACCTTAGCGGAAATAGGGACACATCTTGTAGACTGGAACCCCCAGCAACTGTGGCCCCAGCAGCTGAGCTCTCTGGGCAAACAGGGCTGTCTCGGGAGGTCGGAGAAGTGAGTTGCAGCAAGGGTGAACTCGGGAATTCCGAGCTAAGCCTCCTGAGCAAGGAGCATCACCAGGGAGAGTCTTCAGATCGCGAAGGAGGCAGCAATTGACCACGGATTCAATTTCAGTTCTTATTTCAGAACCGAATTATCGTTACACAAGTATGTTTTTACTACCGCTGAAAAAGAGAGGCAGATAGGCAAATCAGCTCTTAGCCCGAAGGACAGAGACACAGAGAGAAGCAGAGACAGATGCACAGGAGAGAAAGTACGAGAGAGGGTCTCCAAAGAGCACGGGGGAGAACGAACTATAGTTAAACTACAAACTGCTCTCTCCACAATACTTGCTCAGTTTCTCTCAACCGGTATTTTAGTTATCAAGTCCCCACCACCAGCGGCAGCACCACCAAAATCTCAGATCACTGTTAAGAAGTACTT
>ML108901.1:12415-24410 GCA_003697995.1 Taxidea taxus jeffersonii | reverse complement strand
GTGTACCTCATCCCCAAAAGGAGGAAAGAATACTGAGCTTAGTTTTGCTCCTTTGTCAACTTTGCCTCTTAATTCTAACCGCGTCCATGTCTGTGAAAGAGGTTTTCCTGGAAAGGAACTCTGTCCTCACAAATCCAGTGGGGAAAGGAGCCACTAATTTATTTGACATGATTTCGACTTGTCCTGCGATAAACCTATGAGTCACCATCCCATCTGGACTCATATTGTAAAGCAGAAGTGAAAAAAAAAAAAAAATCCACCCTCCCCAAACCAACAAGACCATGGAAATGACTGTAAGTACTGTTCACCCACATTTTCACAGGTGGATCTTTCTAAAGACAAATTTGCATGATTTTAAGAAGGTGAGCGTTTTGGGGATGACAAAGGAGCTGGCCACGTTTGTCTTCTGCAGCAGCAGCAAACCATGTCGAATTCCGGGAGTGTAACACCAAGAGGAAAAGGAAAAGAGAATTGAATGGCCTTTTGTTTCTTAAAAAAAGAGAAACCAACAAAGACCTGTTTCCTTTTCCCTCTTTGTCAAATGAAAGCTCTTCAGAGATGATTGAGCTCTTGGATGCTACTGTTTGAATCCTGTAGGACGCGATCCTGTGTAGCTTTGCTCTCAGTACACCAAAGGACACTGGTACTTTTGAAGGTAAAAACTACTTTGTGGTGCATAGGGGACCTCTGTGAAGGCATCCGATCCTTGGGAGAAGAATATCATACTCTCCTCGCAGTTAGAGCTCGATTTAAGGAAACACGTTTCCATGCTAGTTTACCAATTTGCCATAGACGTGGCAGGCCAAAGGCATTTGGGAATGGCTAAACGGAGTTCTAGAATTAACTGTAGGGGAAGGCACAGAGAATGCACAATCCCGTTTTCTGGGGGGGAAAAGACGGACTGATTCGTCAACCAGACAGCATTTACAACCAAATCAGAGGTGGGTTCCTATCCCTGGTCTTTTTACTCTCCCTCCTTCACTTGGGAAAACAGCTCAGAAAACCACTCCTGCATTGCAATTTGAGAACTCTACTGACCCACAGAGGAACAGACGCTGAATTTAGCTGATTATCCCCATTGGCTGCTTTTCTAATATGAGTTCACTGCAACAAGACATACTGAGTTCACGTTTCTGTCACTAATAAAAGATACATTGCAACAGTTTTTCTAATTACCATTTTTAAAAGAAAAAAAATGTTTAGAGAAAAGGTTGGAGGCTCTTTCTGGGAGATTAGCCTAACTAATCAGGGTGCAACTGAATAATTTTCATAGGATTACTCTAATCATGTCAGAACATTTTAAAAGCTTGAGAACAGATAATAAAAGTAATCTCATTCTTGGGCTATGTGTATAAGCACAAAATATCTTCAAGCTCTAAATACTACTACTCAGATTTTTGGGAGACCCCATCACTGATGTGAAATCATGTCAATTATAAAATACCAATATTTTAAGTGTAATGATATGTTTCCCTTAGAAAGAGCCGCCAGCCTGAGGAATATATTTTACCTACGTGAGCTCCTCGGGTTGCTTGGGCAGATGTAGGATCGAGTGGGCCATTTCATACTTGCTTGGTAATGACTGACATGGGAAAAGGGAGGCGGGCTGCAGAGGACACAATGAACTGTTGAGGAAGGAGAGGGAGGCTTCTAATTTACAGTGAGAGACTAGCTCAGCAATGGGGTAATGTAAGACAAGGTGGTTCCCGTGTTTACGGATGCTGTGGTAGACAATCCCATCTTTTGTCATTGAGTTATAATGGTCCATGCCAAGAACATCTAGATCCTTCGGTGGAGGAAAGAACACAAAGAAAAAAAACGGACGCTTCTGCATACACATCCAGCCTTCATTACCTGGTTCATCAAAACCGCTCTGCATTTTCCCTTTCCCTTTACAAGTAAACTATTTCAAGTAACCGAACTGTGAGCCATTTTTACACACCAGACAGCACTCACGTGTCTATTTAACTCGAACTGAAAGAAGCTAATGGAATTCTTTCAGGGTTGTTTTTGCTCCTCACAGAGGAAGGGAAGGGCAGGTGGAAGGAAGAAGCCGTCGTGCTCCTCCAGGATACGCAGCCAGCCTTGCAGGGCACATCCAAGTGCTGGGGAAGGTGCTCCAGGGATGGGACACCACGATCTCAGGCAGAGAGACCTGCATCCTGCTCTGACCCATGGCGACTCAGAGTGAGCCTTTTGATTTAATGGGAAGCCTTCAGAGGAAAAGCCCTGGAGGTATGGCGTTCCCAGTGTGAGGAGAGCAATTTTTCTGCACGGTTGAGTGTTCTGGAGAGACAAACGCCACACACAAAGGCATGTGGCCTGCCCTCCGGGGCTTTCTCTTTCCTCCATGTTAATGAAGATTAAAGTGTAAGAAAGTACAGACGTCCATTGAACAGATAATTAATGATGATTGATGATTTACTTTTAATTTGTGCCCCATGATTAATTTAGGTAAAAGACACAGATGCTTGAAACTTCGGGGGTCGTGAAATTGTTGAGTGTTCAACATGGACTTACTGACGTCTCCACCGGCATTTGGAACTGCAGACATTATCCATTACACAATTTTCATTAGGTGGATATTGAAAGAGAAAGCTCCATCTGTTTAAAAGAAAGAAATACTTTCCTTTCTCTCTCGGGATCAATTTTTTTTCATCTCTCTCATTCTTTTATTTCCTGACAGTCTTTGAGGTGCTCTTGGACACAGCCGCTTAAGCAATTCGTTTTTGGTTTTGTTTTGTTTTGTTTTCTTACAGAAAAGATGTTTTTTGTTTTGCTGGGTGTGAATGCACAGGTATTTGCTGAATCTATTACAGAATAGTCTCTCTTGCACATCTCTTCCTACTATGCACACGCTCATACATCCGGGTACCCTGTGACAGGTGCAAAGGTGAAGGAGTGACAGCAGGGTTGTGTGGGTAGAAATATTCCAAACTTCACACTATACATCCAGTAAAGAAAGCACATCAGCATGTTCTCACTCTTGCCGGAGCAGTCAGGGTCAGTCCCACATGAAATGACAAGGCTGTTTACAAGTGGTAAATTTAAGGCCCTTCTCTTGCCTCAGAGTTTATCTCCCTAAGGATGGCGAAGCTTGAAAAGGGTAGAAGATTTGGGGGTTTAGCACCGTATTATAGAAACGCTAAATTTGCTGACCCAGACCTAGGATGAGCATCAGTCACCAGGCAGCCTCACGGACCTGAGTTCCGGGTGGGTATTTATTGCTACCTATATTGGGAACAAAGACAGAAATTGTGACTGGGCAATTCTAAAGCTTTCATGTGCTGAGTGAGTTCATGCAGACACTCTGTGCTCGAGTCCTAGAGGCTCTGCTAAATCTCCCTCACTCAGGTCGGCTCACCAGCCTCTACTGTGCCAGACTTTTATGGTCTAGACGTACCAGTCTTGGAAATTCATTGGCTAACACTCCTTCGCCATATGAGAACAACAATTAAAAAAAATCAACTCTCTATGACTTCAAAAGTAATGAACTCTCTTCATTCCATAACTACAAAACCAACTGATACTGAATAAAACTGATGTTAACATAATCACCCATTAGCACGGAATTATTAAAACCCACTCTCATTATCTCTGAGTGGTACATAAAGCCCAACACAATCATCGTGTCCCTCTAAAAACTCTGAATATTAATTATGGCACTTTAATTCTTATCTTCATATGTGTGTTTTGTTTTGATGCGAGCAGTAATGGGAAATAAAACATGTTTCCTTTGATGGAGATAACAGAAGATGAACCAAAGGGAGTTAAGAAGACCGATTTTAGTGTAAAAGTAACTTGTGCCAGTTATCAGAAAAGCTACAACAATGCTTTGATGAGTTATGTTTTCAGAAGGGAAAGAGTAAATGTGCATTGAAAAGAAAATCTTCATTCATAATTAAGTTATATTATGTCGCTCCCAAACACACATTTTAAAACACAGAACGCCCCATGATCTCTGCCTTACTCTATTTTTCTTTGACTTTTAGCTTTCACTTTCATTGTTGTTCTCTCTTCTCGTATCCTGCTGGTACAATAAGTTTTCACAGTAAGGAGGTGGTTTTCCACTGGATGTGCCTGCCCAGCTGCAGATTTCCCTTCTAAATAGCTGCTGTAAGTCTCCTCTGTCAAGGCGAGCAAATATTTGCTTTTCTTCTATGTTAAACACATCTATTTTTTTTTCCTTCACCAGTCTTGAGGTTTAATGCAAAACAAACTATTTTATTAATTCTGCCCCCCCCACACACACACATTGTATCTTCATGAATTACTCACTGTGTTTAAACAGATCACTGTTGATATTGTGCTGTGGGCAATTAGGAGCCGGGCATTTTGTTACATAGCCGGCACCCTGGATGGTGGAGTCTGACTCTTGCTGAGCAGCTGGAATCGCCCAGCTCTCTAATTCATGGACACGCAGGAATACATTTATCAGCGCGGATTACATGGGGCTGGGAAGGAATTTTCATAAACACTTCAATGTTACAAAAACGAAGCCCAATTTAAACCAGGAAAATGCATGAAGCAAAGAATCTGTAACATTTTGTCAAATTCCAGATCTGATTATGTTTTAAAAGGCTTTAAAAAAAAAAACCCAAAACCCCACATGCTGACAGTTTACGCATCCGTTAGTGAGGAAGACCCAGTCTAAATTTTTACCACAAAAGCTAATGACCCTATTAACTCTAATTTGTTTACTCACCAGTCTGGAACAGTTTCTTCCACAGGTACCTCTTTGATGTTCAAAATTAAGCTTCCTAGAGGCTTGAGAAATTAAATGCTAAAGGAGGTCAATTATACAACAGTTGCCTTAAAGACAAGGATTGCCACTCCCATGTTGCCTTAAATTGACTTTTTTCCCCTTGATGAACAGATGAACACAAATACAGCCAGATTACTACTTGACACATGTTAAACCCTCCTCCTGATGTGCTTGGGTGTGATGGGATAGCTTTGAATGAATGCACCTGAGCACGCTGGAAAGGACTTCATGAAAAATGGCAAAATAGCCAAAGCTTGCTCCTTAGGTAAAGTCTGAAATCCACACTGAAATATTGTTCTAACTGAAAAAGAAAATCAAAATGTAAAAACGTGTTTGATAAAAGTAGAAAATTATTCCATTATCACTTGGAAAGCCCCACGTGGTAGAAAATTTAGTACGTAGGATAGCGCATGCAAGACATTCAGGTGTTTCCCTACGGTTTAGACATCAGCACTATTAGGAAATAGTTGTGAAGTGGAAAAAGCACTCTGGTTATTGGAAAATAAATGAACAAACCAACTGTCAGGCAACTGGAATGTGCTAGGGGACTAAACCCTACAATAGACATGTGTGTGTAAAGAAAGCTTTTTTTTTTGGTTAATATCCTGAGTTCTGTAGCATTTCTGTAATAATGGGTAACAAAAGCATTTTGCAGAGGCACAGCCTTACTCTGAGGGGCCGACACAAACTTTTATGCTCTTTTCATGCTTAACAGAATCCCTGTGTGCCCCCACCTTCTAGACCCACGTACCTATTCTACATACCCTGAGGGGCATCTCCTTTTGTGATAGTTTATTTAGCTTTAGAAAAGACACATGATTCAGAAATACATAGACACTGTGTACATGATTCCAGATGCTGAAAACTGAGCAAAATAATTTGAATCCCTCAAAAATTTAAAAAAAAAAAAAACTTGTCATGAGTTGAAAGGGCCTGATTATCTGGTTCAAGATCATGTTTGTCTTCCTCTCTCTTAGGTGCTCTAAGATCATTTTTAGTTCTCTACAACTTCCTACTTTCCATCCAGTTGTATTTGTTAATAATATAACTTCCATTCATTGGCTGTTGAGTACACTAGAGTGTACAAAGCAGAGGGCACCCCCAGGATTGTTAGGTCGCTGACATGAATGAATGGCAAGTTGCTACACACGAGACTAGGGCTTGAGTGAAGGACCTCTGGGATCAGGCTGCAGACGTCTGAATCCTTCTGCCTCTTATTCGGTGGGTCCCAGCCTTAGTTTCCTTATATATAAAATAGAGATAACAGTACAACCTACTTCAATATGTCAAATGAAATAATACATATAAAATGGACAACAGTAAGAGGCCCGTGCATATCCGTATTCTTATTTAGGGGTCCACAGCCAAGCGAGTGGCTGTTCAGTCTATACCCTTTTTCCCCATGAGATGAAATTCTGGTTCTGCATCAATGTGGAGCAACATGGGACTAACACTATATTGGGGCCTTAGGAAGAATAAAGAAATGATTAGGAACGTTGAGTCTGGGCTAATTTAAACATTCGATACTTTTGGGGGGCACCTGGGTGGCTCAGTGGGTTAAAGCCTCCTCCTTCAGCTTGAATTATGATCCCAGGGTCCTGGGATCGAGCCCTGCATCTGGTTCTCTGCTCAGCAGGGAGCCTGCTTCCCTTCCTCTCTCTCTGCCTGCCTCTCTGCCTACTTGTGATCTCTGTCTGTCACACAAATAAATAAAATCTTAAAAAAAAGTACTCGATACTTTGTTTACCACAGGTTATTGTACAAATTTTTGGTTTTTAAAACTATTGCCTTCCAATACCATTTATTTTGACTATTGACTTTTGTGGGTGCCCCTTAAGTTCTGTGCCTGGGATGAGTGCCTCATTCACTTCACCCTCATCCTACCCGGACATGGAAGCTCCAAACATAAGCTCTTAAGAGAGCTTCAGGAGTTCGAAGAGACCTGAAAATCCTGGACACACTCAGAGACAGGCAAGGGGATGGTCTACTCAATCTAAGGGGGGTTGGTTGTCTCCTTAGCATGCAGGAGCAACTAGGTTTTCTGCAGGCTAAAAGCAGAAACTCCAAAGTTCAGGCTGCCTGGGGTCCAACCGTCTCTGTCTTTGCCCTGGGACCTGATTAATTTTCTCCAAGAGGCTGTAGCATTGATCAATTTTCAGAATTTGTCTTTTTAAGACCTGCCCACTCATGATCGGCCTTGCTTGTGGAGAATGGGAGGCTCCAGTGGTGCAGAAAAAGAACAGGAAAAAGGAACTATGAAACCGTTCCCTGAATCATGATGCATTCTTTACAAGATTTAGGACAATTTCTTATTATGGTAGCTGCAAACAAAGTAGAAGAGGGAATCAGAGATGTGCACAAACACTGAGTTATGGCAAGGGCTATTTCACAGTCTTATAGGAGAAGTCTCATGCCTTTTATACTTTAAAGAGTGGATTGGCGATATCTGTTTTCAACTCCAATCATAATTGCATAACACCTGCAAAAAAACCCCTTTTCACTATTTCTGGAGGGACTTCACTGATAATGGGGTGGAATACAGAGAGAGCAAAGCATTGGGAAAGAGACAATGTCTACAGAGACCATTCTTGGGTTGTTACAGATAGACCTTTTCAAAGCATAGTGGAGAAGAGCACTAGAAGTACACTTCATAGAAACTTCTCACTTCAAGGGTGAGCACTGAGCAAGTAAGGACAATGGTGTGTAGTCAGTGCTAGAAACTCTCACACAAGGACAGTTCCAGCCTAGCCCTGCCCAGTTGGAATGAGTAGAGCAAAGAGAAAAACAAAAAGACAAAAAAAACAGCAGAATGGGGCCCGTGGAAGTAGAAAAGTGCAGGCCAAGAGAGAAGATAGGCAAGTCCTTATTTACTTTCAGCTAAAAATTCTCACACATTTTATTAAAAGAGAACTGGAACTTTACATCTGAGCCCCAGAGAATATTATATACAGATGTTTGTATGTGGTTATGCATATAAAAGTGTCATGCAATTAATCACGTGTTGGTTTTAAGGGAGAGCTCACTTAGATGTCATCCCTGGCTTGGCCACTTACTAACTATGGTGTGTGTCCATGGGGGAATTCACTTCACTTCTCTTGGCCTCAGTTACCTCATCTGTAAAATGGGAATAACCAAGACAGGTCTTTCCAAAGTAGTGCCATAATATTTATAGCAAATGATCAGTGTGTTGCCTAGTCCATTCAACATTCATTCCTCATCTTTCTCTAGTGTCTTCCAGACTCTAGGCTTTGCACCAGTAAATGTCAGAACACTGAGTATACATTGCTAAGAAGATTTTCATTTGTTTCTTTTACTTTTGTTTTTGTTTTGTTTTTTGGCTTCCCCTGGATTTTGCTATAGACAGTGACATGACTGAGGATCCCCTCCCCATGAATGGCAGCCATACCTAACAACCCAGAGAGGACAGATCTGGCCAGAAGCCCCCATCTCACCCCCAACACACCTCTCATCCGGACTCAACAAGGCCCTTGACTGGCCTAGAAGTGTTACACTTTATACAACCTCAAAAATATTGTCTTTTCGCAAGTTTCAGCAAAGTCAAATAATCTAATATAAAACTATTCCGTAGATAGAAAACTTGTCTTACCACCCCCCACCCAGGGAACAATATAACCATTGGCTACTAATTTTATTTCACTTTTTTTCTATAAGAAAATTTATAGCAAAAGCACAGATTGGCCCAACTGAAGAGAGAAGTCAGATGCTCTGACTATATGACAACCTTTCCCCTAAACCTGGAAATTTTAAGATGGTGCTAATAAGGTAGATATAGAATAAGTTAGTACACCAAAGCTTTCAATTAAAACACAAATCACTGCTACTACAATTTCCAAAACGGAATTGTAAATCCTATACCCTCACAGGAATATGCAGGAAAGATCTGAGTTGAAAATGAGAGTCAAACCCTCATTTTCAAGAACCTTATCTGGGTCAAGTTTTTAAAGTAGTAATAGTGTTTACTGTTTTCCCAAATTGCGATTTCTTTGTTCATTTTGCAGCTGAAGAGCATATTATTTGCTGTAGGTTGGCAGGATGACTGCTGGTGTACGTGCTTTATTCCATTTGTTTTTAAATATTTATATAAATCTTTCAGTTGATGCTGAAAATTATTTTCTAGTAAACTTTTTTTAAAGTCAGCTTTGCAATATTTTCTATGAGGAAAGAGGGGGGAATAAAAGAAGAAAAGTTATCTAAAGCTGTGGTCTGGACAGTCTACTTGCCAAAAACTGGCCTGCTTTATATGGCTAGTTTGTGGGTTCTTGTACTCATGGTATGTTTAAACAGCATGACCTTTAATGAGGAACAATTATAGGAACAAGCAAGCAAGCAAGGGGATAAGATGCAGGGAATATACACTAAAGCCTGCATATTTTATAGTTATGTGAAATTTATTTTTTATTTAAAATTTTTAAAGAAATCTTTTTGTGGATCACGTGGAAGCAGGGATTTGGGGTCATTTGTTTTATTTCTTTATTAGGCCAGAAGTTTTCAATGAAAAGCTCTCCTATTCTTCCCCTATTACTTAAGACTTACCTACTATTAACTTACTGGAACTCCTTCTCTCACTTTATGGATATGTTATTGCCATAACTAATGCAAAGCAATACATTTACTTTTAGCTGAGTTTTCTAGGTAGTCTTAATGGATAAACTGACCTTAACATCTGAGGGCTTCTGCTTACTCTTAAGAAGAAAAGAAGAAGAAGAAGAAGAAGTTACCGTTGCTCTGCTTCTAGCTAGTAAAGGCAGAATATATAATTTCTACAGAAAGTCTGAAGAGCAACAATATTTTTCAATCATATAGTATGTGCACCTTCCCCTTGCATGTGAATATTTAAACCACTTCAGTTAAAACTAATTATGGCAAGAGGAGCCCAGCAAACCAAGCCCAGGGCTTAGCAGGTTGAAGACACTCAAATGATTCAAAATGGTACAAATGGTATCAATAATGCCACAAAAATGTTTGAGCAGAGTGCCGACTATATGCAACTTTTTATGAAACCATGGGAATACCCTCCTTAACTATGTAAGTTTCAGGAAAATGTAAGGGAACCTCATCTTTACAACAGAGCCTTAGTGTATTCAAATAACCCTGTCTATTTGTTTCCTTATATTTCTGCTTGTTCCAAAAACAATTATAGTCTCAAAAAGAAAGCAGAGACACTTAATTAGTATCATTCTACAGCTGCTCCTTAATCAATCAAGATGATAAATATGTGTCTGATCCACATTCTGGGCTATTCCTAATCTAAATGAGTCTCGACTTGGGCACCTGGTGCATTACATAGGAACTGGAGGGCAAATTAATGCCATGATGGAAGAGTACAATGTACTTCTCTATTTATTATTTATGTTTGGTTGTTTCCTACAAAAACACTTTTAAGTGCAATAGACAATCTGGTTCGTAGACTCCGCAGCAGAAATATGTCCTGATTTTGAATGCAGGGGGAGGCATATGGGGTAGCCAAGAAGTCAAATTTAGATGTTTGTCAGCACTGAGCTTTCCCTATAAGGAAATGAGCTTTCATATTTAAAATGTAAGGGAGGAAACCACACTCAACCAACAGACAGCAGGAAGGTCTGAATGAGAACAATCTGTACATACACACTTTCTGTGATACAAAAATCTACCAATTCCACAACTTTCTTCACTCTTATGTGCCATTTTTTATTAAGGAAGAAAAGGCTTCTGTTTCTCTTCCTGGCACCTGGAAGCTATTGTACTATGACTGGGAACGTAGAGGAAAATGATACAGTCCTAGGGCTCTAGGGAACACATCTACTCGAAGAGAGGCGTTAGGCAAACAGAAGACAATGAAACAGGATAAGGTCACGGCAGAGATATTATGGGGAAGGCTGGCAGCCTAGAGGAGGAAACCCAGAAGGACAAGCCATGTCTGAAGTAGAGGCTGGGTGGCTGGGACACCGGCCTCCTGAGGGCAAGCAGTGAGCCATAAAAAATAGTGGGGAAGCAGGAGACAAGATTTCAAGGAGGACAAGGCAGAACTGTGCTGAACACTTTGAACTCCACCCTGAAGATGATAGAGAGTTCACTGAAGGGTTCTGGACCCGGTGTGATCCTTGGTACCCCAAAGCAGACTCTTGGAGGCACGTGGGTCAGTACTTAGTACACAGCTGAGCAGCACTTGGTGTGCAGGCCAGTGCTGTCTCTGTCTCATGGTAGCCTTTCCTTCCGAACTCCTCTTCCAGCGCTGGCGACCTCCCACTGCTGGGGACCACCCCTGGCATGTTTGACCTTCCTCGGCTTTAGAGTACCCTGGCACCCCCTTCCTGCAACAGTCCCAGGCTGGTCCTTCTGAAGATGTCTTGTACTTACTGGTTCCTTCTCATTCCAGAATCAAAGAGAAAGCAGCACCTCTGTTTAGGGAACAGGCTTCACAGAGAGGGGAAGGCGACCTCACCAACTCAATGTAAGTCACAAGAGCAGCAACTCTTCTGATGAATATCATACAGAAGTTTACACGGAAATAGTGGTTACTATGTGTAAACCTCACAGCAGCCACCATAGACGCCAGGCATTTTGGAATCCCCTTTCCTAGGTAAGAAAATAAAGGCACAGAGAAGTTGATGAATGGGGGTCCAGGGAGCTAGAGATCCCGAGGGCTCTGGAACACAGCCAAGCCTTGGGATGGTGTGGAGCATGCACCAGGCAGAAGGTGCTCACCAAGTGGAAGCCGGGACAAAAGCTCTCACCTCCTTTCACCTTAATCCTCCAGTGAATCACATTTATTTTATTGTATTTTATTTTTGGGGGGAGGGCTCATAACAAACTCTTCATTTATTTTATTTTTGTTTAAGTAGGTTCCACATTCGGTGCTGAGCCCAACAGGCTGGCTTGAGATCAAGACCTGAGCTGAGATCAAGAGTCAGATGCTTAACTAACTGAGCCACCCAGTTGTCCCTATAATGACCTCTCTAAACACAGAAATTCTCTCTCCTCACTTCCAGAGTATTATATGAAACTTTCTCTGGGTATTTTACTCAGATGTGTTTGAATTCTGGAACTGTTTACATATAAATTTATTTATTTACTTATTTACTTGCCTTTTTCCAATGTGATTATTAATTTATTGAATGCTTATTTGAATACTCAATGCATAGTCAACTCATACCTCCTTTACTAAGTGATCATTTACCTAACTTTAATAGGTTTTATTTGTTTCATAAAAGTTGCTTATTTTTTTTTTTT
>ML108901.1:0-12015 GCA_003697995.1 Taxidea taxus jeffersonii | reverse complement strand
AATTTCTGCTGTGAAAGTTAACTACCAATAAACATGGTCTGACTTTGGAGAGTCTTTGTTGTTCCTTGAGGCCAGTGTGTCACTGTTTCCACTTCCCATAATAAGCATTGTACACACTCCCACGGAAGACATTTATATCAGTACTGAACTCACATATGGAGGAGATGTGCTGAGCTCCAAAGAGTGAAATTGAATGTTGACGCAGATAAAGCTTGAAAGGAGGAAAGTGAGCATTTAATTAGGGGGTTTGCTTGCATCTGTTCTCTCAGTTTTAGCTGTATTTTACTATCTAACTCTGATGCACTCTTCCGCTGAAATAAATTACAGAGTTACGAAGGTTCCCACCCTTCCCTAGGCACATCTGATTTTAGGAGGGCGGTCTGGGCACTCTCGTGTGCTGTGGAATGTACTGTTGGATTTCATCTCCTCTTCCCTATTCACATCATCTGTCACCCTTAGCACCTCTGTAAATTCCTTCCTCCCTCTGTGCTGTTTTGACCATAACTGACATCATTTCAGTACGGAATGAGAGCAAGGCAGCTGTCAAGTTTTGTTTCCAGCCCTCTGATTCCTTATTGTGACCTTAATAAGGCCCTCCTGCTGGGTACCAGCCACCTGCAAGAAGGTCAGTGTTGTGGATGACATCTATAAACAGTGGCCATCGTACCCTAAGACCAAACACAGAGGCTATCAAGCTTCTCTAAACGAGGAAAACAAGGAACAAGGAGGAAGCAGAGTGGGGTGGGGAGGCAGGTACAAAGGGTTACAAAGAGATCTAACAATTACCAAATGTGTTAAAGAAAAATTACACTGTGACCACAGGGACTAAACTTCATAATCTTAGGAGAGTGACAAACTGGGCTCAAGAAAGCACTCAATTCAAATTTTCCATCCCACAGAACAAGTCAGACCCCACCTTGGTAAGTCAACTACATTCCATTCACTGAACAACTTTATTGCCCGATTTTGACCTCTATAAAATAGAAGGAGGACTGCCTAATGTAGTTTTTTTCCCCTTTAGATCACCAAAGTTACCTATCAGTTCACCCTCCCACATAGAGTTTGTGGAAGTACCATGTTCTACGCATAATTTCCTTTTTCCTGTGATTTAGGGTTGACAGCTTAATTTTTTTTAACCTTGGAAACATATTCATCATTCTTTCAAAATAGGAATTCCTAACCCAAGAAGGGTGAGCAGTAAGGGGAAGTCAAATTCCACACACATGCTGCTCAATTTTGTTAGAAGTTCTCCCTTCCTAACTTCTTTGTGAATTGTGGCCAGAAAAAAGAAAAAAAAAAGGCCTTTGGAATAATCCTAATCATCACTCGATGTCAGAAGTGCTTTTGGATTCACTGAAAAGAATAAATTAAGAGCAAGCTACGAGAGAGCAAGTAGGAGTTTGACCTTCCGGGCATCAACGGGAGGGACAACATGAGAACAGAGGAAACCACATTCACCAGGGCAAAAGTGGGACAAAATAAGGGATCTGACCATCCTGGGGATTTTTAGCTCATGACCCCGTGGCACAACCAGCAGTTTAAAAGAACGCACAATGTCCCCCCGCCCCCACCCCATACCCAAGTGGACATTTCAGCCCTTCCCAAAGCGTAGCGACGTTTTCAGCCTTAGACCCAACCTGGGAGCAAAAATCACACCCGGCAAAGTAAACGACGACAAAGTTACATAAATAATTCATCCCTTTCCCTGGCATCCTCCCTACAGTCCACCTTAAAATCCTGCTTGTAAGGCATAAGACCCACTTCAATCATGTCAGCTGCTGATCATTAATTGCTTCAGAAAAAGACAATATTCTCTCCATCCTCTTTGGAGTTCCAGAGTGAATGGCGAAGCAAAAGAGAGCGAAACTGAGTGAAACATGAAAAGCTTGATTTGTTAGGACCCCTGCTGTCTGAAAAGAGATCAAAGCTCAGAGGGAGACCTTAAAACAGCCCAATGCCCTGCACTGAAACATGGCCTGTGGCAGCTGCTCTGGGCACTGGCTCACAACCCAGGTGTTCCTCCAACTCCGCTCTGCCAGCTGAATCCTGGGAGCGGGCTACCTCTCCTCTTCCTTCATTATATCAGCGGCAGCCACGGAGGAGATGCGGGCTCCATCCATCACAATGCACAAATTCACAGTGCGCGGATTCAGCACAGGCCTAATTAAAGCTTTTCCTTTCATTTGTGGAGATAATTAGACTTTCATCTCACCAGGAAGCTTCAGAAAGATCTATTTCTTTCTTCAATAAAAGCTACATCAAACAAAAGCAGATTTTAATCGCCTTTTCTTTGGGGCATGAGTCAATAATGAAAGATGTCATGGGTAACAAAAAATTGTGTGTAGAAAAAAAAAAAAAAGAGAGAGAGAGAGAGAGAGAGAGGCGGGGAAAAAAAAAAAAACAAAAAACAAAAACGCCTAAGCAATGTTCTTTAATTAACATCATGTTTGCAAACACCATTAATTTCTCTCATTAAAATGATTTTTATCTGCAACTGATTGTTGATAAAACAATCGATTTGAGCATCTCATCTGTTTCACCGCTATGCAAGAACCCCATCTGCCGTGCTATAAAGCGGTAATCACGCAGGCTGTTAAGCAACATGTGAGAACAATAAAAAATGCATGCATGTGTGTCAGGGATTTGCGAGTCTGACTGCAGGGCAACGGCCACTTTTCCACAGGACATGCATAAAAAATGAGTCGGTGCCAGGCTAAAGGACCAAATAGAAGTGCCTCAATAAAAACACAAATTAATATGTGCAGGCAGAAAAGGCTCCATCTGTGTTTAGGAATCATTTTGTAAACAGATTCTGAAAAAGAAGGCAGGGAATTTAGATGCATTTAATAGCGTGCCATTGGCTGGTGTGATGTAATTTTAGACGACACACGTGCAACTTGTCTACTCCTTACGACCGTCTCAGTTTTTCAGAAGGAAAATTCTCATCCCAAACACTTTCCAAGAAGCGTTGACTTTAGCTTTGCTCAACTCCCAGCCCTGGACCTGAAGCAGGGGGAAATAAACACTTCCACGGGATGGAGATGAATCAGCCCGTGGAATCCCCCTCTGGGAGCAGAGGAGTTGAGAGCCGTGTTTACTGGAAGTGTGAGGCCGGACAACAGTATCGGGAGTGGGGATCGAAACAGAAGTGTATGCAAAGATAAAGGCTGTGCACAGATTCACCTAGAAGAACAGAATCCCGACTTGGAAAAGGGAAATTCAAGGTGATCTGGTCCAGGTCCCCACCCGCTCCATCAATGGTTCCTGCTGCGAATTCGGGAATTCCAGTAGCAGTGTGAATGTGACTACTTAGTGTTAGAACACACACTGCTTGTGGTGGTCCTAAGATTCAGTAACTTCATTATTTTACTGAATTAAAGACTGTCTCTCTCGATTCTAATCTTTAGGGTAAATTTGTCTTTCAGGGCCAGTCTAAGATTAACGTCTTTTCCTCATGGCTTGTCCTTTAATCCCTGAAAGCCTATCTGTGTTGCACCCAGCCCTTGACTTCATGCTAAATACCTCTCCCTTCAGGCATTCTTCAGATAATAATTTTTCCCAGCTTTTTCAAGACCCCAGTCTTTTCCTTTGAATATAATCCAAGGTGTCAGTTTCCCAATTAAGACAGAGAAATTAAGAGATAGAAATGAACATCATATCCCACTTGTGGGCAAAGCAGTGCTTCCCCACGCACATCATCAAGTAAAAAATGTCAAAATTTTAAAGTAGATTTTTTTTTCTAGGAAATTAGAATGATTTTATGATAAATCAAAACAATATTCCACACCCACAAATCTCTAAAGTATATGGGTTGTCTAGAGCTCTCAGGGGAGCCACTGTCCTCCATCGTCAGAGCCAATAATTTAAGACTATTGAGTTCTCCTTATTTATATATTTATGTTTAAAATCCTATACTTTAAGATCTAGGATTAAGGAAAATTTCCACTAATAATAATAAAATCTCGTCTTCATATTAGCAAGCCAAGTTGTTAAATATTAAAATCTTTACCAACATGTCAGTAATTCCCAGGACTGAAAGTAATTGTTTGATGTATTAAATAAGTCTTTGACAACCAATAAAATAATGTGCTTTTAGTATCTCATAAATCCAGAGAGGGGAATGAGGTTCTCTATCTACTAGGTTTAGGATGCAGAAGTATAGTTTTGGCTGAAAGTTTCATGATATTGGATTTTTTAAGCAAAATATAGAAATGTACTTAAGACAAATTGGAAAAGTTGGTCTGAGTTTCCTAAGTGAATTTCTGGTACTTTGCAAAATCCTTTGTCTTTGGGTCATTAAATTTAGACAGCTCCAGGAACTGGGTCCCTCCGTTTTCTGAAGTAAAAGAAAAGTAGAAACCTTTCTCATACAACCTGTCCTATTAAAATTCACAGGAAGTTCACCAGAAATAAAGACAAAAGTCATTATTATTACTATCATTCACTGAACAGAAAATAATGCTGTGGTATATCACTGCACAATTTAATTTTTTAAAGATTAATATGGAAAAAGAGCAAACAACTTTTAGAAAACAAGACGGAAAAAAAGAAGAGAGAGGAAAGAAAGAAAGAGAGACAGAGAGAGAGAAAAGGAAAAAAGGAAAGAAAAGGAAGGTAAAAGAAAAGAAAAGAAAAGGGTGGATACCAATAATTGTTCAAACAAAAATTAAACTAAATCCTTATGCATTGTAGGAACTCCTAATGGTATTATTATTTATTTACTGCAGGGTGCCAAAGTTGCAACTAAAAAAAAAAAAAAATCTTTTCAATTATCTATTCAGGATCTACTGCCACACCTGCTGCCTGCTAAAGCTACCAGCATTTTAACAATTTTTTCCTGTTCGAAGAGCAAGCAGTGCCATTTCCAATGAGAGTGCTGTCCATTAGCCCACAGATGAGAAGTGCTGAAAAGTGGTGTGAGCCTTCCCCAGAGACGGGGCTCCTCACAGCACACCTGATATCGAGCAGAGCAAATTGGTGTCTCGAGGTCATTTCAGAAAAGCAGATTATGTGCATGACAACACAAGGCACCGCTGCTATGCCATCTGCCTGGCCCACACCTGGCATGTTTAACCCCAAATGCTTTTTCCGTAGCTGTATCCGTGTGTTGTCTTAAGCCAGTGTTCCAGGCTCTGTCAGACAAAGATCAATTGCATGTCATCACTCGGGCTGGCAGGGCTAAGTAAACAAATTTATGATGTTATTAGAGATTAATATGATTTAGCAAAATATACAACTGTCCAATACTTTAGTATACTTGGGGAATTGCCTTGACTTCTTAGCTGCAGGAGACAGCAGTTCAAAATACACACGGTATTACAGGAGGGTCCAAGATGGTGACATGGATAGATCCTGAACCTAGCGCCTCCATGGACACATTGAGTCTTTACCTACGTAGAGAGCGGTTTCTCCTGCAGAGCTGAGGGCTCACTATACAGCTGCTGAACAGCAAAGGTGGAAAGACCACATGGAGAACCGTAGGACAGACAGAGACAGTGTCACAGAGGGAGCCTCCACCCCAAGGCTGCAAATTGCAGCGGGTCAGAATAGTACTAAGGGATGGGGAACAGATTCACCTGCCCCGGGCCACCAGGGCATGACACTGGGCCAGGGCCACCGGTAAAAACAGAAACAAAACAAACCACAGCTTAAAAAGCCAACTGGAATTTAAAGGAGCCAGCCTGTGTCTATCAAGTAGGGAGGGAGCCACAGAGCACTCTCTGAGGGCAAAGGGGCTGGTATGTGACACTGCCTATACTCTCCCTCCACCTTGAGAGCACAGACAGGAGCAGTCTGGGTGTCCCAGCTGACTTGCTGGTTCAGTGAGCTTTGGAATAGAGCCCACACCACCTCCAGATATGCCCCAAGGCGGCTCCCTCGCTCACACCTCACCAGCTTTGCCATTAAGGCAGCCCCCATGTGGCACCCACTCATAGAACTCATTACAAAGCAGCCAAGAACACTCCAGGCTTATACGTTCTTCATCTCTAGACAACTTAGGGAGGCACCCCTTGTTCTGCATACCCTGGGGACACCCTAACCCATACCCACTTCAGCTCTAGCCATCCTGCCACAGTGCTCCCATGTGAAGGGCATCCACAGACCTCCTGGCCAGTGCCTGCTTTGGCTCCAGAAGTCCTGCTGTGCACAGAACACCCCAAGATTTCCCTTCCCAGTTCCTGCATTGGCTCCAGCCATCCCACTAGAGTATCCCCAACACAAAGTACCTTGGGACCCCCCAGCCAAATTCACTATAGCTCCACTCAGCCAGCCAAAACTATCAGGCACATACCATCTACACAGGAGACATCTGTGCGCAAGGCCATTCTCTCAAGTTTATAAAAAGTAGCTGATGTGCCTAATTAATAGAAACAAACACAGAAAGTCAAACAAAATGAGGAGACAGACGAATATGGTCCAAATGAAAGAACGAACAAGGGGGAAAAAAAAACAACCCAGAAAGAGGGCTAAATGAGATGGAGTAAACTAATCTACTTGATAAAAAGCTTAAATTAATGGTCATCAAGATGCTCACCAGACTGGAGAGAAGACTGGAGGTATTCAGTAAGAACTTCAACAAAGAGATGATAGAAAATATAAAAAAGAACCAATCACAGTTGAAGAATAAAATAACTGAAATGAAAAATACACTAGAGGGAATCAATAGCAGATTAGAGGATACATAAAAATGGATCAGCAATGTAGAAAACAGGGAAATGGAAATCACACAAGCTGACAGAAAAAAAAAAAGGATAGTTTAAGGAACCTCTAGAACAACATCAAGTATATTAACATTCACATTATAGAAGTGCAAAATGAGAGGAGAAAGGAGTAAAAAATTTATTTAAAGAAATAATAACTGAAAACTTCCCTAAGCTAGGGAAGGAAACAGGAAGCATAGACAGCCCCAAACAAGATGAATGCAAGGAGGTCAAGTAAGACACACAGTAATCAAAAGGTCATAAATTAAAGATAAAAAGGATCTTAAAAGCAGCAAGAGAGAAGCAACTAGTTACATACAAGAGAAACTTCATAAGGGTACCAGCTGATTTTCCAGCAGAAACTTTGCAGACTGAAGAAAGTAGCATAATATATTCAAAGTGTTGAAAGAAAAGGAAAACAAACAAAAATGCAACAACAACAAAACTATAAGAAAGAATACTCTGCCTGGCAAAATTATTCAGAATTTAAGGAGAGATTAAAAAGTTTCCCAGACAGGGACGCCTGGGTGGCTCAGTTGGTTAAGCGGCTGCCTTCGGCTCAGGTCATGATCCCAGCATCCTGGGATCAAGTCCCACATCGGGCTCCTTGCTCAGCAGTGAGCCTGCTTCTCCCTCTGCCTCTGCCTGCCACTCTGTCTGCCTGTGTTCGCTCCTGTGCTCTTTCTCTATCTGACAAATTAAAAAAAAAAGTTTCCCAGACAAACAAAACTTAAAGTTCACCATGATTAAATCAGCCTTAAAAGTAATGTTAAAGGGACTTCTTTTAAGTGGAAAAGACCATAGCCAGAGGTAAGAAAATTATGAAAAGAAAGACAAGTAAAGCAAACATACAATAAAGATAGTAGAGCAATCATTATAAAGCTGGAATGAAGGTTAAAAGACAAAAGTAGTAAAATCAGTTATACCTAAGAAATTAATTAAGGGAACACACAAAATAAAAAGACATAAATATGGCAACATACCTGGAAAACATGAAAAGTGGGATTAAACATAAGGTTCTTTTAGAATGTGCTGAAATTTAAGTGACCATCAACTTAATTTAGATTCCAACATATTTAAGGTGTTATGTATGAACCAAAACCTATAAGAGGTACACAAAAAATAAAGACAAAGGAACACAAGCATTTCTGTGTCAACAATCATGGTGAAAGGGCAAGAGGAAAAAGGAACAGAGAACTACAAAAACATCCAAAAAAGAAAAAAAAAAAAAGAAAAAGAAAATTAACAAAATGGTAATAAGTGCATACCTATTAATAACCACTTTAAATGTAAATGCACTAATCAGGGAATGCCTGAGTGGCTCAGTCCATTAAGCACCTGACTCTTGATTTCAGCTCAGGTCATGAACTCAGGGTTATGAGATTGAGCTCCGTGTCAGGCTCTGTGCTAGGCATGGAGCCTGCTTAAGATTTTCTTCCTCCCACCACCAGCCTTCCTCTCTCTATGGAAAAACAAACAAACAAACAAACAAAAAAACTCCAATCAAAAGACATAAGGCAAATAAATGGATAATAACAAACAAGACCCACCTATATGCTTTCTATAAGATACCCCCTCAAACCTAAAGAAACATACAGACTGAAAAAGAAGGGATGGAAAAAGATATTCTATGCAAAGGGAAGCAAACAAACAAACAAACAAAAAGCCAGTGTGACAAGATTTGTATCAGACAAAATAGACTTTAAATACAAGGACTGTACCAGGAAACACAGAAGGGAATCTAATAATAAAGGGAACAACACGAGATTCTAACAACTGTAAACACCTACACAAACAACATAGGAACACCTAATTATATAAAGCAAATATTAACAAAGGAAAAATTGACAGTAATACAATAATGGTAGGGGACTGTAACACCCCAGTTATATCAATGGATAGATCATCCAGGCAGAAAATCAGTAAGTAAACAGTATTCTGAATGATATATTAGACTAGAATCATATATGCAAAACATTCCATCCAGAACAGCAGAAGGAATAACATTCTTTTCAAGTGAACATGGAACATTTTCCAGTACAGGTCACATGTTAGGCCATAAAATAAGTCTCAATAAATTGAAGAAGATTGAAATCCTATCAAGCATCTTTTTTTTTTAAGATTTTATTTATTTATTTGACAGAGATCACAGGCAGGCAGAGAGGCAGGCAGAGAGAGGAAGAGGGGGAAGCAGGCTCCCCACTGAGCAGAGAGCCCCATGCAGGGCTCGATCCCAGGACCCTGAGATCATGACCCGAGCTGAAGGCAGAGGCTTTAACCCACTGAGCCATCCAGGTGCCCCTCAAGCATCTTTTTTAAAAGTGTTTAATTTTTAGTAATCTCCACATCCAACAAGGGCCTCGAACTCACAATCCTGAGGTCAAGAGTCACATGCTCCTCTAACTGAGCCAGCCAGGCACCCTTTATCAAGTATGTTTTTGAAATACAACAGTATGAAACTAGAAATCAATCACTACAACAACCACCTGAGGGGGGGGAACCCACAAATACATGGAAGCTAAAAATATACTACTAAACAACCAATGGGTCAACAGTAAAATCAAGAGTGAAATTAAACAACAACAACAACAACAACAAAACAACACAGAGGCAAATGAAAATGAAAACACAATGGTCCAAAATCTTTGTGATACAAGAAAAGCAATTGTAAGAAATTTGTAGCAATACAGGCCTAACTCAAGTAACAAAGAAATTTCAAATAAAAAATTTAACCTTTCACTTAAAGGAACTAAAAAAAAAAAGAAAACAAAACCCCAAATTAATAGAGGGAAGGAAAAATAAAGATCAGAGGGGAAATAAATGAAGTAGAGAAAGAAAGAAGGAAGGAAGGAAGGAAAGAAAGAAAGAACAGAAAAGAAAAGAAAAAGGTTATTAGTGAAACTAAAAGCTAATTCTCTGAAGAGATAAACAAAAATGATTTGCCTTTAGTCAAACTCATCAAGGAATAGAGAGGAAGCACTCAATTAAAACAGAAATGAAAGAGAAGCAACAACAAACATCACAGAAATACAAAGAATTATAAGAGACCACAATGAAAAATTATATGCCAAAAAATTGGACATCCTAGAAGAAATGGACAAATTCCTAGAAAAATATAATCTTCTAAAACTGAATCAGGAAGAAATAGAAAATCTGAAGAGACTGATAACTAGTAACAAAATTGGATCACTAATCAAAAGATTCCCAACAAGCCAAAGTCTGGGACCAGGTGGATTCACAGGTAAATTCTACCAAACATAGAAGGAAAATTTGATACTTATTCTCTTCAAACTATTCCAAACAACGTAAGAGGGCAGAAAGCTTCTGAATTCTATGTGGTCAGCATTACTTTGATAACAAAACCAAACAAAGTATTAAAAAAAAGTAAGCTACAGGCCAATATCCCTGGTGAATATAAATGAAAAGCCCTCAACAAAATATTAGCAAACCAATTTCAACAATACATGAAAAGGGTCATTCCCCAGGATCAAGTGGGATTTATTTCAGGGATGCAAGGATGGTTCAAAATCTCCAAATCAATCACATAACATATCACATTAACAAAATAAAGGATAAAAGCCAGTAATAAAAAAAGAGGCAAAATATAACAGCTACTCATAAAAAAAAAACAAGGCAAAATTAAAAAAAGGCAAGATGTAACAGCTACTCATAAAAATTCTCAACAAAGTGGTTTTAGAGGAAACATACCTGAACATAATAAAGCCCATAGATGATAAACCCACAGCAAAAATAATATTCAATGATTCAATGGTGAAACGCTGAGTGTTCTCCCTCTGAAATCAGAAACAGGAGAAGAATGTCTCCTCTTGATACTTTTATTCAACATAGTATTGGAAGGCCTAACCACAGCAATCAGACAAGAAAAATAAATAAAAGGAAGAAGTAAAAATGTCACTCTCTGCAGAAGCTATGGTATAATAGAAAACCCTATGGACTCCACCAAAAAAAATAACTAGCACTGATAAATTAATTCAGTAAAGTTATAGGATACAAAATTAATATACAGAAATTTGTTGCATTCCTATACTCTAATAACAAAGTAACAGAAAGAGAAATTAAGAAATCAATCTCATTTACAATTATAAACGAATACAATACCTAGGGATAAACTTAACCAACGAGGTGAAAGATCTGTACTCTGAAAACTATTAAACACCGAAGAAAGAAATTGAAGATGACAAGTGGAAAGACATTCCATACTCATGGATTAGAAGAATTACTATTGTTAAAATGTCCATACTACTTAAAGCAACCTATAGATTCAAAGGATTAACTACCAAAATACCAATATTATTTTTCGCAGAACTAGAACAAATAATCCTAAAATTTGTATGGAACCACAGAAGATTCCAAGGAGCCAAAGCAATCTTGTGAAAGAAGAACAAAACTAGAGGTATCACAATCCCAATTTTGTAACATACTACGAAACTATAAGGAGATAAACAACTTAGAAGTAAACCCACACTTCTAAGATTAAGTCATCTATGACAAAGGAGTCAATGGTATATAATGCAAAAAGGCAGTCTGTTCAATAAATGGTGCTAGGAAACTTGGAAAGCTGTGTGCAAAAGAATGAAACTGGATCACTTTTTTTATACCATATACAAAAAAAAATGTCAAAATGGATTAAGATCTAAATTTGATACTTAAAACCATAAAACATTTAAAGAAAACATAGGTACATTATAATGTCTTGGACGCCAATCTTAGTAACATTTTTCTAGACGTCTGCTCAGGCAAGGGACACAAAAGCAATAATAAACTATTGGGATTACACCGAATGAAGAAGCTTTAGCACAACAAAGAAAAGCATCGACGAAACCAAAAGACAACCTAATGAATAGGAGACAATATTTCCAAATGATACAACTAATAAGGAGTTAATTTCCAAAATATATTAAAGCAAACTTGAACAACTCAATGCCAAAAAAAAAAAAAAAAATCTAACTGAAACAGGCAGAGGACCTAAATGGAAATTTTTCCAAAGAAGATGTACAGATGGCAAACAGACAGGTGAAAAGATGCTCAACATCACTAATTATCAGGGAAAGGCAAACCAAACCACAATGTGGTATCACCTTACGGTTGTCAGAATGGCTAGTATCAAAAAAGAAAACAACAACAACAACAACAACAAAAAACCACTAAGGAATAATAAATGGTGGTGAGGACATAGACAAGAAGGAATCTTTGTACACTGCTGGTGGGAATGTAGATTGGTGTAGCAACTGTGGAAAACACCATGCAGGTTCCTCAGAAACTTAAACATAAAAACACTATAGGATCCAGCAAT